>ML805363.1:49286-75040 GCA_009831015.1 Picea engelmannii | reverse complement strand
GGAATAGTCCAGGACAGTCATTCCTTAGGGCAGACTCATTCCCTCCAGGTTACACTTTGTTTAGTGTCGGAGGAATGGCCCAGGGTAAGGAATGGTCTAAGCATTTCTCGAGGGCAGACTCATTCTCTCCAGGTTACACTTTGTTTAGTGTTGGAAGAATGGTCCAGGGTGGGAAATGGTCCAGGTTCAGAAATTAGAAACAATCCTTCTTCCTTGGTTGAAAAGAATGGGGCAGATAGCCCAGTGTTGATATTCTATATTGAGGGCAGACATTCTTTCAGACCTCACAGATGTGAGTGAAAGATTGGCCCAGATGATTATTATTGATGTTATATATTGAGGGCAAACATTCTTTCAGATCTCACAGATGTGAGTGAAAGATTGGCCCAGATGATCATTGTTGATATTCTATACTGAGGGCAAACACTCTTTTAGATCTCACAGACATGAGTGAAAGATTGGCCCAGTTGATTCAGTTTTTATGATAACATTATTTCTATGCAGATGAAGACTACTGTGGTAGTAGACATTCTTTTAGACCTCACAAACGTGAGTGAAAGATTGGCCAAGATGATACAGTTTTTATCATAACATTGTTGCTATGCAGGATGTTATCATATATTTGTTATGAAGACTATATGACAGTAGATGAGGACTATTGTGGTGAATGTGTTTCACTGCTCGCAACTATACATTGTTGATCAAGTACTTGTGTGTTACTTGATGTGGTAGTTAACCACTGAATTGTAGTTGTGTACTACTATAAATAGACACAGGTGTGTTCTATCATTGTTCTAATTTCCTTGAAGACTATCATCAAATTATTGGAGATGATCATTCAGATGAATGATGAATAGAGATTTTCCAGATGGAAAACAGTTCAGAGATTTTACTCCTCCTGTATCACTCCATGGTGAGAGTGACTTATCCAGCATCATATCTAACTACTCATATGAAGTATGGTTTCGAGATATGATGCAGCTGATGGTGATGGTGATGCTCATGATCTAGTCATGAAATAGTCTAGATGACTATATTGATTCTACCGGGTAAATGGTATATTTTGTGCTCAAGTCCATTACCTGTAAATACCTCTCTAGCTAGGAGGGAGTGTTAATATTATGGTAGCCGCGGGAGGTATTTACCCCCATGTGTGAACCTGGCGAGAATAGAAGACTCTGGGAAGCAAGAGAAACCCTAATGAATTGGCTAATAACCCTAGAAGCCTTGTCGGCTCAAGAAGAAATTTATATTAAGCTATTAGCCTCCAAGAGAAGAAGTTGGCCAGAAATAATAATAATATACTAAACAGACACTGTCCAGAAGGAGAAGTCGGCCCCAACAAATCTGGCAGAACCAGTATAAATACAGGGTGCCAGTTCTCATTTGTCACATCTCAGGACTGCAGTTTTCCCAGTTGGTGCGCACTGCAGTTGCAGTTGGTGCACAGGTTTGGAGGAGGGTTGCAGCTGCAGCTGCAGCAACAGCTAGTTTCAGTATTGGCTTGGATTTCTCTTGGCTAGGGTTTTGAACATCTAATCAGTCTTTTGCGTTGCGTTGTCCTTGGGGATTGATGCGCTACTCTTTGCTTGGCTATCTAGCCTAGGGTTTTCTTCCAGAGGAATTCTCAGGTTAAGGTTAAGGTGCTCGGAGGGAGGCTTCAGCCTGTGGTTGGGTGACGAGGGTATCGTCAATGGTAAAACGAGCACACCATCTTCTATATTCTAACAGTGTTCAGACTTAAAAGGACAAAGGGATCCAAACTTAATATGAAGTGAATAATTTCTCCATAGTAAATTTGCTCTCAAAGTTGAATTCTTCTCCTTCTTCCACAGCTTGGATATGGCCCATTTATAGCCTTCAAATGGAACTGGAGGGCTTGGAACGTTTCTAGTATATAGAAGGTCAAGGATCATGGATCTCATGATGTGACATGGAAACCCGACACCATTTTTTAATTTTGGGCACAAAACCCGATGTACGCGGGATGTAATGGTGCAACCTGTGTATACACATGATGTATAGGTTTTAGGGCACGTATATGTGGAAAAATATGATTTTTATCTCTGGGAATTGCAAAAAGGGACTTCAAGTCTGCATAAGAAAATGGAAAAGGCCTTATGAGAAAGTTGCATGGGGTGAGGAAAATATTTCTATAACATATGCCCCCTAATGTGTGAGGTGATAGGAGTATCTGTGATGGCCAAAATGCATTATAATTCCTAGAAGTGGAGTAATGGAGACCCAGCTGGATGAACTAGTTGTTCATAAGAACATTACAATTCATAATGACTTTGTACACATTGATGCTAATTTGAATTACACTGTAGATCCATGTGGAAATATACCAAGCAGTTGTTCATGGCCATGAATAGGAAATATAAAGTAGATATATGTCATAGGCTTTCATAGTCACGAACAAGGCCTACTGAAAACCAGTCTCAAAACCAATCTAAAGATATATGTATACAATGGAGTACAATATGATCTCCCATGATCTCTAAAGTCATATTAGTACTAGTCCAATGAATGATAGCAACAACTCAGGAAAGTTGTGACTATGAACTGATGTCTTCGATTCTTCTACACGATCCGCCAAAGGTGCAAGTCTACATCATGTGAATAAATCAGTTGAGGTGGAAAACAATGGGACTTCATTTGATTATCGGTCATTAAGGTATATCGTTAACAAATGCGAGACAACTTATCGATGATGAAATTATGTATCAAGGCACCGAGTACATTCTTACAAGTGTGAATAAAGGTGTTGAGGTCAAACACTTGAAGAATCCATCGAACAAGAGACATTGATGCATTCCCAACTATCGATGGTGGGAGAACCTACCACTGATGACTGCAAGCCTCTAGGTACTCATAGGACTCTATGCCTCGTTTCCATAATAGATGAGTTGAATTCGATGGAAGGAGACCCGTTGAAAGGAGAGCATTAAAGCATCTCTCATCATTCAGCACGAGGTACAAAGCAATAGCTTGATGATTTGGAGGAACTCAAACGAAGAACATGTTCACGAACCAATGACCATGTGTGTCTTTCTCATGCACCATATGCAAGCAGTGCACGAAACCCTCTGAATAGTATCCAATAAGGAAAATTGTCGACAAAGGGGAGGAAAGCACCAATAAGGATAATGGCATCCAAGACATCGCATGAATCCCAATGTGTGAATAGATTTATTACCATCGAATATAAGGGAAACCCCCCAGTCAGCATCCAATGAGGAGATGTCAACTGATAGGTTTAAGGTTACCTACCCATAAGGAAATTAGGACCAGGGTGCACGATAGGACTACAACTTCATGTAATTTTGAGACACATTGAGGTATGGCCAACATGCAAATTCAAGAGTTCTGATAAATGGCCGACACATGATTATAGACATCATTTGAACAAGAGCATGAGACATATGGAGGACTCCGGCAGCATATACTTGATAATTAAACTTTGTGATGTATAAGACACCAATCAAATTCTCCATAGGGATTGGAAGAGTAACAAGTCGGAGGAGTAAACTCTAAGTAACAAGGTCATATTCCTAAGGTCGTGCTAAACTCAAAATTTTGATGACAAGTGGACTCAAAAAAAAATTATATGTTCAAAGGAGACACTACTACTGCCAATATGAGATAATATTCCTTTCTCGCCCTTCTTTTTTGGTTTTTTCATAGTCAAATGAATTATATGATACAGAGGAGGAAACGAGTGTCCTGAGTAAGCAACTAGTTCCAACAATGGAACATACCTATGCTCAATGCAAGGGGGTGCATGCAAGACATGGACACTTGGGGGAATGTTTCCTCTTGGGGTATAGGGTCTCAAGTTGCAAAGGATATAAACAAGGCTATGCTTGGATGATGATGTAAACTGCTAAGGTAATAGGCTTATAATACAAAAGAAGGAACTGGAAATAGGCTCAATACTGCAAGCAAGAGAATGATATGCAATTACAACTTAACTCCAAAGAATGTCCTTTTTCATAAATTTAGTCCCATAGGCCCGAAAAAGTATAAAACAATACCTAAGAGAAACTTCTAGCCACTAGTGACTAGAGTATTCCTTTTTTGAAATTAGTCTACTTGGTCTGAAAAAGGGTTAAAATTACACCAAATAGACGTCCTTTCAAATCCACTTAACAAGTGTGAAACAGACAAGTTCACTTGACAATATTTTATCTTTTTAATGGAGTTGGAAAAGAGCTTAACTAAGACTCAGTGATGTTATTCTAGGTAGCATATCATAGGGGAGGCCAAGGCTCCCATGCAATACTTCTGCGGAAATTCAGCAACTCACAGACAACTGACACAAGCTTCGGAAAACCCAAAGATTTCCAAGTTGAGGAGGATAAAATACTTGCAGAGGTTACCTTATCTACAATATATCGAAGAATGCCCCTTATCTGGAAGGGTGTAGAAGAAGGAATTCAAGGCTCTACAAGATCATTCCAATCAAAGGGACCATCCTAGAACTTGCATGGAGCATACTCGGAGAGAGTGGAATGCTCCCTTGTTCAGAAGGTATAGAACTAGAAATGATAAGGACATGGTCGAAAGATGCATCACCCCCCAAAAGAAGAGTGGGATTGACCGAATATTGCATCGACAATGTCACTTCCTTAGACTTGTCATTCTCCAAGAGAAGAGTGGGATCACCCGAATATTTTGTCGGCACGACCAATTCTTCAACCATTGGTTGAAAAGGATGTGAAACAACAAGGTCAAAATACACATCACCCCCAAAAACAGAAGTGGTTTCGGCTGAAGATTGCATAAGAACGACCTTTGGTTGAACAGGATGTGAGACAATAAGGTCAAGAGATGCATTACCCCCTAAAAGAAGAGGGTTAGTGTCAGCTGAAGATTTCATCGACACGAGCGCAGGTTGAACATGATGCGAGACAACAAGGTCAAGAGACGCATCCCCCCTAAAAGAAGAGGGGTGTCAGCCGAAGATTGAATCGGCACAATCGCTATATCAACCAAAGAAGGACTAGAGTGTTGGGAAACCAAAGACGACTCTGAACCCGAAGGGCCCCTAGGAAAGGACCACGCTTCTTGTACCACAACAGTAGCAGGGAAAAAACGAGTAAGGTGATCTCCTTTGCAAAGTCTACAAAGGAACTTGGGCTTATGTATTAGACATCTAGGCTTCTCAATTGTATGAATTCCCCTAGCATGACTTGCAGTGGCTAGTGACATGCTCCCAGCATGACTTGTAGAGGCTAGTAGAAGATCTCCAACATAACTTGCAGCGGTTGGTGATGAATCTCCAACATGACTAGCAAAGGTTGGTGATGTATGTGAAGAGTGACTAAAAATGACTAGATTTTTGCCCCCAACATGACTTGCAGCGGATGGTCGTTGGTCTTCAACATGAATTTCATAGGTTGTCGAACAATATCGAGCATGACTAGCAGAGGTTGTGTTGGTAGCCAATTCACATTTTTTCTACTGTCCTTATGAGCTACCTACACCACTGCTTCGTAAACCTTGATTTTCGTCGCAATTCTCAAATAAAACGACACTTTTATTTTTTGCGCTATTTACACACTTACCTTTCTTCTCGTTTTCACGACTGTAAGCGTGAAAACTTGGTTTTTGAATTTACATTAAAATCGTTACTGGATTGTAGTTATCATTCTTGTCGATATGCCCATTGCATTTACATTTTACTTATCATTATACAGTTGGCAAGACCTTTTGATCTATACTCATTTAACATTCTTTGATTGATTATGTAATTTCGTTTCATGAGTGATTGAGTTTGTGATGCATTGGTGATTGGATTTACATGTTATTTGATCAATTCACTTGGCACATTGGTTACATAAAAAATCATTGGTGTTATGGTTAAACCCTCAGTATGAATCGTTCTATACAACACATGTCACATGGTTAAACCCTTGGTATTGGTTTCGATTCATTTGTTTGGTTTTGAAACTATAACTTTTGCTCGCGTGAATGTTTAAACCACTTACCATTGATTTCATTGGATGAGCGAATGGCATATTTGTTAACCTATACAATAGTGGGTTGAATAGCTATTTGAACCGGCGGTTGTACTGTAGATTTGACTGTCCTGCATGTATGAACTAGCTCCACCACCTTCGCAGGATATGTCATTAATGTTTACCCCTATCCCTGTTTCACCCTTGCTAGTTTCGGGTAATCCTGCGAGCATTCTGCTCCTGCGTATGCTGTGAATCAAACCATGGCTCGTTCACATCGCTCACCGTGTGCTCCTCTCTATGGCACCGGTGGTGCGAATTGAGCCGAATGGTAGTCAAGCGTTGTTACTCTTTGATAACGCCCGTAAGGATTACAAGATAATGGTTGGCTCACATTTATACAGAGGTTCGAGGGTTTCAATCTATTGGTTTCACAGCAATTCGCCCTTACCTTTGATGGGTGTAGGGCTAAAGTAGGTGACATTCAGCTTGAGTTGAATGAAGAGTTCATAAGCTCTGCCACAAGATTGGCATCCACGGGCCAGCGATGGTTTAAAAACTCTAAAGTTGACGAGGTGCCATGGCCTTTGTTGTTCGTATCACGAAAGGTCACATCCTGTGACAAGTGTATGCCTATTTTCACGTTTAAACCCAGGTGGCATGATCTTTTGATAATGGTTAAACAATTTTTGACCTGTGAGGGTCGGTATGGATTGGTTTTTCTTTACAACCTTCGACTGTTAATGAATTTCATGGGCTATCCATTGAACATGCCATTTTATTTCCAGCGTAGTCTTTACAAAATGGCTAAGAGGTTCAAACGCGAGAAGGCTGACAGCAGCTTGTTTCACCATGTCTTGATTAGACTTATCATCGTTCATCATTTAAACCTCCACGGCGATAATTGGCAAGCTTTTCTCTCTCGAAATGGATTTGTTGATTCAGATTCTGTCCAAATCGATAAGTCTGTGGTCAGTGAGACTAAGGTCAGGCCACCCGTGCCTTTTCATGCCCTTCTACCCTCTCCAAAACCCTCGGTTTGCCCTGATATCTACCTACCCGACATTATAACAGACAAGGTTAAGGCTGTAAAAAAGTCTGTGAGCAAGAAAGTCAAGGGTAACCCTACTGTCGATAACAAAGGTAAAAATAATGCTCGATTGATATCGAGACTTGCCCGAAATAAACCTAAACCAAATGCTGATCAAAAGCCCATAGTCCTCAGCGAAGACTCGGACTCTGATATCGAGCGCTTCCTAGCTAGTGAGTACCCTTACTCCCATGGTCTGTGCTCTGAGCCACCCTATGACTTTGTTTCTAATTTACCCCCTTGCCTAAAGAACAATCCTAGATACCCAGGAATCAAGCTACCTAATGAAACCCTCTGTGATCTGAACAAACCCTCGACTATCGTTTCGAAGCCCGAGCAGACAGCATGTGTCCAATGTAATGTGTGGCTTGAGCGCTACTACACTGGCGTTCCCTTATTACAATCGAAGATCAAATCTTTAGAGAACCAAGTCACAGTGCTGTCGAGAGAAAAGGACGGGCTTCAAGCTAATGACAAGAAGCAGAAAACCACTGGTTCAATCGTTTTTAGGAATGTCGAATCGGCGACAGCCTTCGTCAATTCCAAGCTATCATGACCAAGTTGTTTGCTGACTATCCAGGTATGAATTTCAATATCAATTTTGTTTTATGAATTGCTTGAATTAATATAATGAATTGAGTTTTGGTTTTCGATTAGCTCTGTCCATTATTCGAAATGACTCTGTCATAGTTTGATTTTCAAAAACGGTTATGTTGTGGATCCTGTACAGTAGGTTCATTTTACTAAAATTAAATGTACATATGATTTGGTTATGCGATTTGTTGTGCCCAGTTTAGTACAAGCTATTCATTGATTTTGAGTCGGTTTGGTTTGTTTGAGAATCAATTATGTTTGATAGTTGATTTGGTATGATTTTAATTAGTTTTGTTTGCTCCTAATAAACTCAAAATGACTCTGTTCTGTATTGAATTAGTATTCTCGATTGGATTTTAATCATCATTGACCTATGCTAAAGATCTACTTGCTATAATCGTGGACTGGTGTTGATTCATAACGGCTGTAACAAACACGAACTATTTCGATTCGTTTTGATTTGATTGATGCGTGTCTTGAGTTAGCACGATTGCCTGTTTTGAGTTAGATTGATATCGAAAGTGGATTTGATACTGCGCTATTGGTTTTGATTTTTAAAAACGATTTTGTCTCTGTTGAATTCGTATGAGAAAACTTGGCTAATGGTTCGTTTTTTAAATTGATTCAAGTAATGATTTCGTTGAATATCAATCAATTCTGTCTGCCCCCAATTGGCAATAACAAACGTTGGACGAGTCCCACAAATTCTGTTATCAACCGATTAATTCCATTATGATTTCGTTTGTGATAATTTACATACCAATTTTGATTTGATTCGCTAATAGCATGGATCGTTTGTTTATGTTTAATATAGTGCTATCAATTTGAGAAAACGATCCTATTGATTTAGTTTGGATTCGAAGTGATTTTGTTAATGACTGGAGCAACATAAACTGGTTGGTTGTGATTTCAATTGGTCCATGAAACGATTTCATTGCTATTGAGTTATTCAATACGATTCTGTTAACCCGAATTGGTGATAACGAATTAAACAGAGTGTATCCATCTCTGTTATCATTTGGTTGAATTCGATTTAGTTTGTTCAAGTTGCACACAAGTGTCGATTTGAATTATGCTTTTAGCAATCAAATATTTTTAAATAGTTTGAATATATTTTTTAAGATTCGAATTGATTTTTAATACGATTATGTGTTTGATTTAGACCAGCTACAGAATCGCAAGATTCTGTAGCTAGTCTTTAGAATTATATTTTTATCAATTTTATCAACAAAATATCCTCTTAACTTGTCCATTTTTGTCCTCTTCCAGGTACATTCGAATTGCAATAATCAATTGGGCATGTTGTGGCAGTCTAGGAGATATTTGTGTAATATAGTTTTTATTTTAGGTTGTTAGTTTAGTCAGACTTGGGATATTTTCCCGGATTTGTGTAAACAGTTTTGATAACTTCCACAGGGATGTTTTACCCTGTGGGAGGTCTTTAAATACTTGTTATTTTTTGTAATAAAGATCATCATCCTCACTGTGGGAGAACCAGACTATGGATTTATGATTCAGACTGAGACGAAAGTTGATGTCTTGTAACAGCGTTCGCTTTCAATATATCAAACTTTTGTTTCAAGTTTTTGCATATCAGTTGGCAATTAATTATCGACTACTTTAGCTATCACAATTCGTTGCATGCTGATGTGATTGGATTTATATGTTGTCTGTATCTGATCTCTCCTATTTTTAAAGTACATCAATTACTTTGTTTCAGTTAATGAATCACAGATTTCTCTTCTTCGTTAATTGAATCATTTTGTATAGATATTTGCATACAGATTTATCTAACTGTGAAGATTTATAAATCATAAGATTGTTGTAATTTTTATGTTTTGTTTGTCCTGTAACTATATATGAAGAGCACAACAGTTTCCCGTTTACGAGAAGATCGTGGATAATCCGGTGCGGGTTTCCTCCCTCCGATCAGCTAAGACAATCATTGCATACACAGGACAAAACCTGGAGCGTTACTTCAGGTCAGTTTGTTATTTAGTATTTAATAGTTAATTTGTTAGTATAGTATAAATAGTTTAGTTAGATATATGTATAGTTTAGATTCGTAGTTAGAGTTATTATTTTAGTTGCTTAGTTTAGTTAGTTTTATGTTATTTCTTTTTCATAAAATTATAAAATCAAAAAAAAAACAATAGTTCTGCTGTCTTAGGACAGATTACCAATGAGTTTTTCAGGTTTTCATACAAATCTGTAATTTGTAGATGTTGTACATTTGTAAATTGACCTGACTCTGTTAGTAATAGAGCATTTGATTTTATAGAATTATAGTCGTGTAATATTATATAGTAGATTGTATATATAATAGTTAGATTTGTTTATTAGTTTGTTTTAATAGTTATTTTTAGATTAGATTAATTAATTTAGAGTAGTTTTCTTTTGTTTTCTTAGGACTTAGATCGGATAACGGAGCCGCTAAATTCGTCAAGGTGGGTTATCCCAAATGGCTTGAGTTATTTAGACAACCCCGAACTAGATCCACTCTCCCAGTTGACGAACGGTCAATTTCGCCCATCAACAAGTTGGTGATATAATGCCAGTACGACTTGCAGTGACTAGACTGGCGGCAGTTAGTTGTGGCATTTGAGACCAAGGTTCCAGAAAATATTGTTTTTGAGAAACTGCAGGCCAGGAAGGGTTCTGGTATACACCATGGCCCTGTACGGAAGAATAATATCCTCCTCCAAACTGATTCATAAAGGGTTTTAAGGGCATCGTCACCAAGGAATCTGCTTGCGAAGAGAAAGCAACATGACAAGGGTTACTCGGGTGAGGATATATGTTTCCCCTAGACGAAAGAACTTCGTGAAGGGGGTTTCCCATACTACAAAAAAGACTCCCCCCGAATGAAACACTAGAGGACAGACGGAGGTCCGCCATGGGAAAAGCGTTCGTAGGAACCGACATAGCAGAAGTAGGATAGATGGATGGGATGTAATAAGTAGAATGGCCACCCATTTGAGCACTTGCTCCTGGAAAAGTGAAGCCAGGATTGGATCCGTAGGAAGGAATATTCCAACCTCCTACCGTAAGAGTTGGCTAAGGGATATGACTCCCACCAAACAAAAAAGGGAGAATAAGGAGGCATCATGCTCCGAGACCCAAAACTAGGATTCACATAAGGCAACGAGACAAAGGATGGCAAGTGCAAAGACATTGTTATAAAAACAGGATCGTGAAGCATTAAAAAAAAACAAATGTGGAAATAAAACACAGAAGATACACAATACAATAGAGACATAGATATACATGGTTCACCCAGTGTGGGCTACATCCACCAGAGAAATTTCTAGGTCCTTCCTTTATTATTATTCAATAAATGAAGGGATACAAAGCACACCCATTTTAACTTCCTCGTCTTTCTCTCACAGTATCCTCACTCATAATACAATATTCTCAATGATACATAGCCGCAATACATTTCCCTCATAAAAGAGGGTTTCCTTCTAGATAAAAAAACCCTAACAAAACTTCTACCGTCAAATATGTGACATTATAATGAATGGTCTAGATTTACTATGAAAATACAATATACATTTACAAGGCTATTTTTCCTTTGGGGGCTTTTCCCCCGAACCCCTGCTTTCCCTCGAACCCCGCAGGGGGGGTAACCCCCCCTGCACTCCCCCGCGTGGAGGAGTGTACATTCTTCTGGGGTGTAAAGTCTTCATGGGGTATAAACACGGCCGAAAAAAAAGACCTCTTAATCAGAAAGATAATCAAGCTCCACAGCCAACAATCTCCCACTTGGAGATTGATCTCAACAACTCCATTGTTATTGTATCTACTAGACTATGATCCTTCTTGGACCTGGAAAATTTATCATCTTCATCTTCATGCTTGAATACCAACTAAAATTGAGCAGGAACTCAATTTATCCCTGGTTACTCCCTTTGTTAACATGTATGCAGGATTCTGGTTAGTGTGTATCTTTTCCAACTTCAAATTTCCATCTTCCAAGACGGATCGTATGAAATGGTTCCTGAGTTGTATATGCTTAGTATTCGAATGGAATGTTTAGTTCTTTGCAAGATGAATGGCACTCTCGATGTCACAGTACAACCTACTATTTGTATATTTTAACCTTGTACAATATTTACTACAAACATATTTTCAGTAAAAGAACAGAAAATATACAATCAAAAATACAAACATTACACAAAGATTTTTCCCCTGGAAACCCAAACCGAGAAAAGCAGCATATTATATATTCATTCATAGTGATACATTGTTTACAATACAATATACATATAGGAGCCAACAACATCCAAAACTCTAACCCAATGACCTGGATTAGTCAACAACCCTAATTCCTTACCTGGAAATAGAAAACCATCGGCAAAAAACCATGTGTCGAAAAACCGTCCAACAATGGACACAAAAATCGAGGTAACACCAAAAACGAGGGAAAAATGTGACATGTTTCCCGAGGAAAAAAAATCTCAGGGGCACTTCCCCCAAACCCCCGCGCGGGGGGATTTCACCCCCCTACGCACCCGACGCAATGCAAACACTACTACTTGTACAAAGAATATAACACATACCCAATATTCTCCCACTTGTTGTTTTCTTTGCATACAGGGGGTTATAGGGTTACATAGTCAACAATCCAGGGTAACAATGCCCATGGATCCTCTACACCAAGAGAACTTCTCAGTGCTCACAGATTTTGTTAATGAATCAACAACATTCTTTAAAGTGTCCACCTTCATCAGCAATACTTTCTTTTCTTCAACCATGTCTCTCACAAAGTGATATTGAATATCAATATGCTTTGTCTTTGAATGATAAGTCGATTTCTTCACAAGAAAAAATGCACTCTAACTGTCACAATCTATCCTTACATCTTGTTGTACCAACCCAATACCTGAACACAATCTTTGTAACCATATTGCTTCCTTACTTGCATCAGTGGTTGCCATGTATTCAACTTTTGTAGTTGAAAGTGCCACTACATCCTGTCTTTTGCTCATCCAAATTATTGATCCTCCAAACAGATTAAACACATATCCACTTGTAGATCTCCTATGATCCAGATCTCTAGCTCAGTCTGGATCCAAAAATCCATGTATATCCACCACTATGTCCAATCCTGGTATTCCTTGGTAGCACAATCCATAGCTAGCAGTGCCACACAAATACCTTAAAACATTACTACTCGTACAGAGAATATAACACATACCCAACACTATTATCTTACTTCTTTCCCAATTCCTCCATAAACCTATGTAACCAAATCATCTCTTTACTAGCCTCTATAGTAGCAACATACTCTGCCTTTGTTGTTTAAAGTGCAACAACCTTTTGTAGTTTTCAAATCCAACTTATTGTTGTTCCACCTATAGTAAAAAATACCTTGTGGTGCTCCTCCTTCTATCTTTATCACCTACCATATCTGAATTAATATATCCCTGTAGAACAATGTATGAACCTCCAAAACATAATGCATGAGTGGTAGTACCTTTCAAATACTTGAGAATCCACTTTACTACCTCCCAATGTTCTTTACTTGGATTGTGCATATACCTTCTCTCAACTCCCATTGTAAGTGCAATATCTGGTCTTGTGCAAACCATCGCACACATCAAGTTGCCAACTGCTGATGAATAAGGGACCCTAGACATGTATTTTTTATCCTCCTGTGTCTTGGGACACATTTCCTTAGTTAATTTGAAATTTTTCATTCTAGACCTCTCCAACGCCTTCTCTATGTACTCACCCTGAGACAATGCCAATTTGCGATTTTTCCTATCTCTTATTATTCTCATACCAAGGATTTTATTTGTAGCACCCAAATCCTTCATCACAAATGAATTAGCTAATTTCTTCCTGAGCACATTTCTATCATGCATATTAGACCCTACAACAAGCATGTCATCTATATACAATAGCAAGATAATATAGCTTCCATTTTCTATCCTTTTAAAATAAACACAGTGATCAGAATGACATCTACTATAATCGTGTTCTATCATAAACCTATCAAACTTCAAATACCACTTCCTTGGAGCTCTATTTAGGCCATACAAGCTCTTCTTCAACCTACATACCAAATTCTCCTTCCCTTTGACCTCATATCCCTATGGATACTACATATAAACATCTTCCTCCAAATCCCCATGGAGAAAAGTTGTTTTTACATCTAATTGTTCAAGATGCAAATCTGCTACTGCCACAAGACTTAAAATGGTCCTAATTGAAGTCATTTTAAAAACAGGAGAAAATATTTCATCAAAATCTATACATTTTTTTTGTGCAAACCCCTTTACAACAAGTCTAGCCTTGTACCACTTTTTGCCTCCATCTTCTTCCTTCAACTTGTAAACCCCTGTATTCTGCAGTTCTCTTTTTTCTGTAGGCAACTGAACCAAATCCCAATTCTGTTTATTTACCAGGGAATCTATTTCCTCTTTCATTCCTTCCTCCCACTTATTTTTTGTATCTACCTGCATTGACTCTTCATAACATATTGGTTCACCAGAATCAATCAACAATAAATAATGCAATGAAGGATAGTATTGTTCCGGGGGTCTACTTAACCTAGTAGATATTCTAACAACGCTTGTAAGAGTTTGAGGTACCTATTTCTCCTGTTGTTGTAAATTTTGATTTTTTGGTTCTTTTGGGATTTATTTTTCACTAATCTCATCAAGAACTGTATATTCTGGTTTTTATTTTTCCTGTTTCTTTCCCTGTAATTGATCTTTGTACATGACCTTCTCATTGAATATGACATATCTACTCCTAATGATTTTGTGATTTTCATAATCCCATAAGTGATAACCAAAATCATTAACATTGTGTTGGTCCTTGACCAAGTTTTGAGGACCCTTGGTCATTTTTTACCATTTTGGGACTTCGACAGGTTGTAGAAGGCAGAGCGCAAGTCGAAGCAAAGATCGAAGTATCTCGGTTTCAGGGATTTTTAGGTTTTGGGCTTATGTAATGGGTATGGGGATGTTGGCCCATGGGTTTACCCATTATTAGGCCTATTTTGTAATGAATAAATAGAAGTTTAGGTGATGTAAGAAGTAGTGACTAGTCAGAGCGAGCCATTGTTGCTAAGTGCAAAAGTATATCTGTGTGATTTGGCTTTGTGCGCATTGTGTGAGACTTGCAAGGGTAAGTGCAAGCGACTGTAAAAGACTGTGTAAGGCTCTGTGCATAGATCTACTCGGGGAAGGAGGATCTAGCAAGGTGCACATATCTCCTGTCCTCTGCGGAGTTGATTTGAAGGCTTTGTGCATGTAAGAAGGTTGAAAGAAGCTAATAAAGAAGACGAAGAGTTGGTGGATGTAGCCCCAGGGTGGGGGTGAACCATGTATATCCTGTGTTATGAATGTTTTGTGTTTTATGATTACTCTCTTGTTTATGTGATTTAATTATTAGTTTGTTGTTAGATGATAGATGAATATGATACAATAGCTTAGTATTGAATAATGTGAACGAATGCTAGATCTTATCTCTATTGGTATGCTTAGTGCTTGAATCCCTTGGATCTGTCTGAATGCTACGTTGATCTATTATTAGGGTTTAATTGCGCTGTAAACTAGACTAAATATTAATGAACTCTAATTTCTCAGTGCTCTGTTAAGGTGTTACAATCACATATATGTGTCCCAGCTAAGGTTGAAGACATCTGAGTCCTGCAACCACCCCTGCCTCTACCTCGGGTGAGACTTCATCTGCTTCGCAGGTGTTTTCGAAAGGGCCGATAGTTAGGGTTTTGTTGGTGTGTTGTTGTAGCGTTGAACCCTAGGTCTGCCCCTGTGCCAACACACTTTATCCAATAAAGGTACATTTCTTGGATTTTTCCTCAAGCTTTGTTCTATTTTCTTTATCAATGTGGACAAATGCTTCACAACCGAAAGTCTTCAAAAAATAATAGTTTACCTTTTTACCTTTCCATGCCTTCTCTGGAATTCCACCATCCAAAGAGCTTCAATGTCCTATGTTTATTAAGTAAACAACAGTATCTAGAGCATCTACCCAGAACTGTAAGGGCAAACCAGCATGCAATCTCATACTCCTTGCACGCTCCATGATTGTCCTATTCATCCTTTCTGACACACCATTTTCTTGTGGTGTTCCTGGAACTGTCTTCTCTCTACGAATCCCATGGTATGAACAGTAATCATCAAACTTATTGCTGCAATATTCACCTCCATTGTCTAATCTAAGACACTTCAACATTTTTCCTGTCTCATTCTCAACCAAAACTTTCCATTTCTTAAAAGTATCAAAAACATCATATTTTTGTCGAATGCAATAAACCCAAGTTTTTCTAGTTGCATCATCAATAAAAGTAACATAATAATGAGAGCCACCAAGAGATGATACTTGATTTGGTCCCCATACATCTGTATGCACAAGCTCTAACCTTTCACTCTTCTTTTCTTTTCTGACTCTGAGAAATTTGACTCTCTTTTGTTTTCCATAAACATAATGCTCACAAAAATTCAAATCAATTTGTTTAAGATATGGCAACAAATTTATTTTGTGAAGTCTCTGCATCCCCTTCTCACTCATGTGTCCAAGCCTATGATGCCACAGTGTTGTATCCACCCATGTAGAAGCTAAAGAGATAGAAGAGTTAGTATTACCAGTACATAAATACAATGTACCTACCTTCTCTCCTTTTGTTATCACCAGTGATCCTTTGGTGACCTTCCACATATTATCTGTAAATATGGATATACAAACTTCACTTGCCAACTACCCTGTTGAAATTATATTTTTCCTTAGATCTGGAACATGTCTTATCTCTTTCAACAACCATTGGTTTCCATTGCTTTGCTTTATTTTTACCTTTCCCATTCCAACAATTTTGCATGGTGCATCATCACCCAAATGAACCTGTCCAAAATCACCTTGAACATAATCTAGAAAATGTTTCCTATGGGGTGTGGCATGAAATGAAGCCCGTGAATCTACTACCCAATACTCATAAATATTATCTACAGAAAGAATCAAAGCATCTTGTAACACATCACATGTTACATTTGCTTCCTTATTTTTTTCATGTTGTCCATCTCTTTATTTCTTTGGAGATCTGCAGTCTTTCTTCAGATGTCCTTTCTTCCCACAATTCCAGCACTCTATATTTCTCAGTCTATATTTGGATCTACCCTTCCTAGAATTCTCGTGGTTTCTTGGGCCCTTTCCTCTATCCTTTTGTCTTCCCCTGTTCTCCATGTTTAATGCATTACCTAATGTATCACATGTGCTTTTCCATCGCATTTCCTCGCTAAGGATAACACCAACAACATCATCAAATTTTAAAGTGTTTGAACCAGAGATAGAGTTACTTACAGCCATGACCAAGTCATTCCATCTTTCTGGCAATGAGCACAAAATTAGAAGAGCCCTGACCTCATCATCAAAGTCCACTTTTACAGAACTTAGTTGATTAGTAACCATATTAAATTCATTTAAATGATCTACAACAAACCCACCTTTTGACATATTCATATTAAATAATCTCTTCATTCAAAATACCTTATTGGATGTCAAGATTTTTTCATACAGTTTAGTCAATGTGTCCATCGGCTCCTTCATTGTCTTTTCTTTCAAAATATTGAAAGTCACTGATGCTATCAGGCTCAACTGTATCGTTCCTAGTGCCTTTCTTTCAAGAGCCTCCCATTCTTCGTCCTTCATGACCGTCAACTTCTTTTCTATTCCACCCAATGGTAGGAATAGATCCTTCTGATATAAATAATATTCCATCTGCATCTTTCATAATTGGTAGTTTTGGCTGTTAAATTTCTTGACCCTAAACTTCCCATCTTTCGCCATTTCTCCCACTCGAACCAGGAACCCTCTTTTCCTACGAGTTACCTTTCGCTCGGATACCAATTGTTAGAAAAACAGGATCGCGCAGCAATAAAATAAAACAAATGCGGAAATAAAACACAGAAGATACACAATACAATAGAGACACAGATATACGTGGTTCACCTAGTGTGGGCTACATCCACCAGATAAATTGTCAGGTCCTTCCTTTATTATTATCCAGCAAATAAAGAGATACAACCTACAACCCACCCATTGTAACTTCCTCTTCTTTCTCTCACATTCTCCTCACTTAGAGTACAATATTCACAATGATACATAGCCGCAATACATTTCCCTCATAAAAGAGGGTTTCCTTCTAGGGAAAAAAACCATAACATAACTTCTACCGTCAAATCTGCGACCTTATAATGAACGGTCCAGATTTAATATGAAATTACAATATACATTTACAAGGAAATTTTTCCTTTGGGGGCTCGCTTGCCCCCAGACCCCGCAGGGAGATAACCCCCCTTGCACTCCCCCGCGTGGAGGAGTGTACATTATTATGCGGTGTAAAGTCTTCATGGGGTATAAACACGGCTGAAAACAAAGACCTATAAATCAGGAAGATAACCAGGCTCCACAACCAACAGACATGTCTGGCATACCATGAGAAAAATGATTAGAGGCCCAAGGTATTAACTGAGTATCATGATTCTATGTACCACTAGGAAATACAAAAGGATTTGTCCCCATGGAAGGAGAAAATACCATGGGTTGGGTACCGCTAACTAAGAGATTCACGGGGACTCTACTAACCATAGAAATGATGACTCAAGACGCAATACAAAATCTTAAGGCCAACTAACAATCAAAGAGCTCACCAAAAATAAACAAAAAGGCCAATATGCACACAAACAGGATAAAGTGGCTTAAAAGAGCCTCCCTCACTAAAGTAGGTATGCCTCTCCCAAGAGGGGCCTAGGACTGCCTTCAAAAGATCGGAGGTATCAAAATCAGTTATAAGGGCCCTCATGGGCTTAACAGTGCAGTCGGTTAGATCCCCTCGAAGAGGTAATCCTCCATAAATGTTGTGTGATGTTTGACCCTTATATGACTCAGTGTACCTACAGAATAACCCCTACAAGTAACCTATGTGGCTACCTATGTCAAGAAACTAAAGCCACCACAATATAACCAATGCGCAGGAGAACAGTCGTAAGTCATGTCCACCGTATGGGCAGGGTAATAAAGTCTGAAATATTGAAATCATCGCCTCTCACAGAGGTAAAGGTACTAGCAAGACCCCCATATACGAATAGATCCCCAGAAATATCTCTGACGCTAAGAAGGTATTAGAGGGATATCTCCGCAACCAACTTCACACGACCTCGTGCTTAACTTCGGTGTGAGCAGAGCCTCCTGACGTCACCAATTATACAATGGATTTCACCACTCCCTTAGTCAGACACATATGTTTAGTTTAATAGACTTGGAGAAGTTTACTCACAAAATCCTATTCCAAGGCCCTCTATCTTAAACTAGTTTGTGCACCCTGAAAAATAAAATCATTTCTAATCAATTTTAAATTAATCAGCGTTACTTTTAGTGTCTTTGTTTACTCAAAAGATGTGGTCGTGAAACTGATGATGTTATGACTCAGCAAGTAAAAGAAATGAATATGCACATAAAGCCAAGTCCTAAACTTCAATTCTCAAAAAATGATAAGCTTTTCAAAATGCAACTTTCAATTCAACTCTACAATTTCAAATAAGATGCAATCTTTCCATACATGTATCAAGATCAATAATAAACAACCCAAAAGAGAAAATGCCAAAATGCAAAATTTATTTTTGTATTTTCAAGATAAAAAAATGAAAATGCAAGGACTGAATAACAATTTGATATATAGACCCTACTATAAGCAAAAAAAGACAAACCAAGCAGGATATCAAGAATCAAACACCCAGCCCAAGATGCAAGGACAACCAATGAAGAAGATGATGAGAAATAAAAACCGCCCAAAAATTCAACCAAAGAAAGGTTTCCTATAGCTCTACAAGCACTTAGAAGTTATGACAGAGACCCAAGAAGACTCAGCAACCATCAAAACTTACCTAGCAAATACCAAACTCAGCAATTAAGCAAAAAAGGATGATGTACGTGACTATTTAAGTAAAAACCATGTATGTACACGCCTTATATAATGACAACTCATGTATGTACGTGTTTGTCAAGGGAAAAACCATGTATATGTATTAAAACACTATTAGTTTAAGGATAAGGCCAAGAAACTCAGCCTCAAAATGAAAATAGGTTGTCAAGCAATCAGACAACAAGGAAACACAGGCTAACTGAGAGCAATCAAAGGAGAAAAACACCCCAAACCCCCAAAAAATAAGATTCATTCCCCAGTATGGTCTCCAATTCTGTTACGAGGAAAATCACTCTATGGCATGGGGTAAACCACAACAGACTAAATGACTGCAGAAATCGACTCTAGTCTCAAGTATGCAATATAAACAAAGATACTAACAAGACAATATAAAGAGCCTACCTCGCCCGGACGTTCGAAGAAGACCATCGTTGAGCACTTGACTCAAAGCTATATACCTACAACTTGTCCTCAACAACCAAGATACGCAAGCATATGGTGACAATATATAAAGTTATCACATATAATACCATAATCCATCAATATTCATAACAAATATGCCCATGGAATAACAATTAAAATATTTTCAAGACATTAATTGGACGAGAAAAGAGTATTTCTATTAAAATATGATCAACAGAAGTGTATGAATGACAAAATTCTATGTTGGCACGTCTCGGAACCAAGAAACTAAGTCCCTTCCAGTTGGGCCTCCACCACTTCAATCCTCCACCAAAGGCAAGCTCATATATCAAAGAGGGAAGAGCTTGGGGGTTGAACAATGTGTTCAGACTTAAAAGGACAAAGGGATGCAGACTTAATATCAAGTGAATAATTTCTCCAGAGTAACTTTGTTCTCAAAGTTGAATTCTTCTCCTTCTTCCACAGCTTGGATATGGCCCATTTATATCCTTCAAATGGAACTGAAGGGTCGAGTCGGAACGTTTCCAGTATATGTAAGTTCAAGGATCATGGTTCTCATGACATGACATGGAAACCCGACACCATTTTTTAATTTTGGGCACAAAACCTGATGTACGCATGATGTAATGGTGCAATCTGCGTATACACATGACGTATAGCTGTTAGGGCGCGTATATGTGGAAAAATATTATTTTTATCTCTGGGAATTGCAAAAAGGGACTTCAATTCTGCATAGGGAAATGGAAAAATCTTTCTGAGTAAGTTGCATGGAGTGAGGCAAATCTTTCTATAATAGTGGAAATCCCAGAGAAATCAAAGGCTCACTCTATAAAGAGAAAGTACTTTCATCTTGGGGATTTCTACAAGGATTCATAGATGAAGAGGCCATGTTTTTCTTTCTCTAGACCCAAGCCTGTCCCTCACCTCATTACTTCTTCTCAGGGAAATCATGAGGTCTTCTTAGGATCTCTCATATCTTCTCAGCCTTCAGGAATCAATGATCATACTAGTGGGGATGAAGATGATCCATCGTCTACATATGATAGCCCTCTTCAGAGATGGATTGATCGAGCTTGTGGATATCCTTTCTGGCATGATTTTTAGGATGATCATAATTGCGGCTACTCTTTACAAGAAGTTTTCCTCCCTCTCACCCATATATATGAGTTTCATTTCATGACTGATTATATGTTTACTTATGCTCATGATTATTATGTGTTCAATGTATCCTTGTTGTAATCCATGATTAAGCATAGGGGGAGATACCTCGATGAAATGAGGAATAGATGGTTTCACTGGTTGTATGACTTCACCTAACGTCACCTATCATCTCATCTTCAGGGCCCCAGGTAATTAGGCAGGCCATTTTAATTTCATGTATATTGCATATTGATTTCTCATGGTAGTTTAGTTGAATTTCATTTTTGGTTTTTCATTTTTCTTTACTTGCATTATTGATTTACATCGTATATATGAAAAATGATAAAATTTGCATTTCTAGACTAGTTTCTTTTTTGGTTTTGATGTATATGGACGAAGGGTGATAGAACCACCCTATATTTTACAGTTTTTTATTTCAGTATAGGAACATGTCTACCAGGAGATGTTGTGGTTCTCATGCACTCTACGACGGGCACATGTCCCCAAGTAAGAGCCATATGTTATCCCCATTTTGTGGGATAACTAAGGAGAAGATGTCTCGAGGCCCTCAGGTTGCAGATATGGAGTGTCAACATACCACATGACTAGCAGTGTCCACTTGCACCTATGGAATCCCACTCTACCACCACAGTTTTGATCCTTCATCAAATCATCTACCACACCAGCTAGCTTCTATAAGGCACATGGGTCTTGCTCCATGCGATACAAGTCAGGTATTTTGGCAAGTAATCACCCTAATATTTGAGGCATATAAGCATGTTGTATTTAAGCTACTTTTGATTATAGAATGCATGCTTGGAGATTATGCTTTTGACCCTGTTTCACCTTGGTGAGTGTCATCAATTTCCTAGTAAGTGGCCAACTCTTGGGGAAGGGGTGCAACTGGGGTCCCTTGAGGGGCCATCGTACCATTCCCGTCCATACTTATCACTTTCCTCTCATAGAATTCCCATCACATTTCCCTCTTCTAGACCCTTTGACTCTAGTGACCCAAGAAGGGCATATACCTCATTTCATGGGAAGAAGGGGATGAAGGCTCGGGGGATGGTGGCTGGAAAAAGATAAAAGCATGAAATATAAACCTTCTATATGCTTACCCAGAGAGGTCTTGAGAACGATGAACTGCTTCTCTCAAAAGAACTGAAGACCTACAAAATATCAAAAACATAATAAATATCCCTCTTGAATATAAGACTAACACAAGTGTGTTATAACACTTTACATGGTTACCCTTGTGTTACTGGCCCCCAATATAATCGATTTTGGGAGTGCACACATTTTTGTATCATTAATCAATTAATAAATGACAATAAATGGGATTGGAAAAAGGTTGCATTGAAGACGAAGGTGCAGCACACCCTCTACAAAGACACCCATAAATGAGACAATACGAGCCCTTGTATGTCATGAAACTCATTGGCCTATGAAGTCTAACCCCCTATCCACCTCATCATCCACTGCATGACCTAGAAGGGGCATCCTTGGGAGCATCTCCTACTTGAGGGTTTTGGTATACCCAATAGGACTTTTATGACACCCCTCCCATACTTAAACTTGGTCAATTGTATAGGGTCTTTGAGCACTTGTTTGATTTGTTGAGGTAGTTTTGATGCACATGTTTAGGTGCCTTTCTTATTAGATGTGGTTTACACTTGTCATGATATCTTTGACTTGAGATATTTGGAGGGTGTACGTATTTGTTTTGAAGGACCTTGCTTGATGGCCAATTTTGGGAGAACAAGCCTAGCTTGGGCTTCCATGGGGAAAGAAACCCACATGTTGGATGCCAAGGGCCCACATATCGGATGAATACCACATGCTTTATATGCCTAGAAGACTCCTTGGACGACCTCACCATGCCCTCACAAGCCAAACAATTTGCTTCGAAGGCCTAAAACATCACCTTAAGGGGTTTGACATTATGCTTGAGGGGTTTGAGGTGGTGATGAGGACACATGGCATGATTTGGAGGAAGGAGGTCTTGAGACAAGATGAAAAGGAAAGGATTGAGGACATGTGGATTTTGGAAGCCTAGCGCACTCTTATCCAAGCCCAACAACTTAGCTCAAGTGCCAAAACATGGCCTCAAAGGAGGTTGACGTCACCTCTTTAGGGTTTTCCTTGTGCAAATTCAAATTTTAGTTGAATTGTTTAGTATTATTTGTATAAAGGGGAAAGATTAGGGTTGTTGACCCCTATCTTGTGGTTTACCCTAAAATTATGTGGACAAACTATGTCTAAGACTTTTTGTATAAATAGATATCATTTGTATCTCATTTGAACATAGCTCTCCCATGTGGAGAAGGATACTTGGCTGAAATTTTTGCCCTACTTGGGAAAATGCATTCTCTCTCTCTATTATGATATGGTTTATCTCTTGTCTTATGGAAGGAAGTGGTGCACTACTCTTGGAGGCTCTTTCTCTTTGCTTTGGTGATGAAATTTCTTAGTAACTAAGGTTTTGTCTTGGCATTTCTTGGAATTGGTAAGGAAAATCTACACTATGTTAGATTTCTTTCTTGTTCCATACTTATTATTGGCTAGATCCTTGGAGGAGTATAAGGATTTACAACCTCCACCCATTTTTATCATTATTGTTTGTTGAAAAGGCTATTGCAAAGGTTGCTAGGAGGAGTAAAAGGGTTTACACCCTCCTAGACTTTACCTTGCTAGGGTTGCTATCTCAAGGGAGTAAAAGGGCTTACACCCCTTGAGATTTAGTAGTCCTAACCTAATACAAGAAAAATCCACAACCCATTTGGAAAGACACTAATATTTTATTGCATTGGAGAAATAAATTGCTTGCTTTGAAATACATGATTTTACGAGATATTGAATTTGTTCAAAGTAGAATCAATTATTTGTCTTAATTGCTTGCTTCAGCCACCATGGCGTTTTGATTGGTCAATGATACCTTGTTGTTGTTACAAACTTATTCTACATCCATTAGGGTTGCAACAAACTCTCTTTTTCAAGTTTAATTTCTCACTCTTTTACCATTGGAAATAGTTGGAAAGTTGTTATTGTTAATCTATTTGATGTTGGCTATTGTTGGGCAATTTTTTGGCTAGTTCCTTGGGGAAAAAGTTGATGATGTAGAAAATATTTGCTACAAACATTTATTTGCTTTGAAAAATATCTGAAAAAGTCTCTTTAGTAGCCCTAATTCACCATCAAAGTTTGTGCTAAGTTTTTGGGAATTAGTCTACATGTTTAGTGCTTCATAGCCCAATAAATAATTGATGCTTTGATGGTTATTTATGCAGTAAGTAATGATTTCATTGCTGATATATATTTGTGTTGACTGCTGCAAATAGGGATAGCAAGATTAACTTGCTTTTCCATCTAAAATATAACTCCTACAGTTGGTTTTTCTTGTGTCTTGGGCAGGTATAAACACTCTTTGCAGGTATTCAAAGTCTTGGTAACCATTGACTACTACCGAGGCTCGTTTCCAACCCTCCTTTCATCTAACAACTTGACTTATAGGGGCATCAATTCATAAGTATCATTTTCAATGGCATTCCCCCAGAGTCATTGGGATTCCCCCCTTGAGGTCATTCTTTCATCTCTAAAGTGACAGGAATACCTGCCTAAGGTGACAATGGGTAGGCGTTCTCTTAGTTGTCGCCATTTTGTGGTTGGATCGGGCTTTGCCCAACCTACAGCTTGTGCGAAGCCGTAAGAATTAAAATTTATAATAATTTTACAACTAAATATAAAGTTAATTTGGCAATCACATAAATTGTGTTTTCTTCTTAAAATATATATAAAAAAAAATATTAAAATTTTACTAAAAGAAAAGGTATGGATTTTCTATTCATAACATGCACATAATCTTACTGGAAGACCTTGACTTTCTGGTTGATACTATTTACATTGCTTTTTGTTTTTTGGTCTTGGAGTAAGATATAAATTGTTTTTTATTGGCCAAAGATCAGTGGCATTTGGCAAGAGAAAAAGTCTACCCCTTACATATCACCAACTTATTATTGCAAGTGGCATAGTTTTCCTTATATAACATTGATGAGTCAACTCACATTAATAGATAGCAAAACCACAAAAATACATATATTCTAAATTATTAAAACTCAATTTTATTAATATATTCATTTACTATAAAAATTAAAATGATCAAAATTGAACTTTATAATAATTTCACATTAAAATAAAATAAAAACACTTATTAAAATAAAAAGTCAAAAAATCACTTAAGTGAAGTAAAAAAATCACTCAACTTAAGTGAATTATGGTTGATTTATTTAAATATATAAACTATTAAAATTTACCCCAAAAAATATGTCATGATTTTCATTCATGAGATGTCTATCATTTTAGACATCAAACTAAATTGGTTGTAAGTATGAATTTATCTAAATATTAAATAGTAAAATGAAAATGTACATAATCTTATTTGGTTTGAATCAAAATGTATTTATTTAAAATATTTAATATAATTTTATTAAAAATATATATCCAATTATGAAAATGTATAATATATATATTTAATATGTTAAAAAAATTAATTTTCCATGTAATCACATTAAATAGTTTTACATATGTTTACAACAAA
>ML805363.1:20789-47532 GCA_009831015.1 Picea engelmannii | reverse complement strand
TATATATATATATATATATATATATATATATATATATATATATATATATTATTTTCAATTACTTTATATTTTTCTCCCCCTCTATATAAAGTTGATATAAAAAAAATTTACTTAAGGTGGATATTGAAATATTTTATTTATAACCCACATTGTAATATTTTTTTGTTATTGATATTTTTTAAATGTCATGTCCTAACTCCATGTTGAGCAGAGAAGGAATTACACATTTCCTCTCACACTAAATTGTAAAATTTCAATACAATAATTATTATTATAAAATTAATTTATAAAAATATCCACATAGTTGAATTTTATTTAATAAATTCAATAAATTTCTATGTTTCTTAATTATGTTTCTTTAATTAATTATAACCCTCAACTTTCTCTTTAATTAAGATTTATTACTTTTTTAGAAGATTCACTAGGCACACATTTTGTTATTGGTACCAAACCTACTCTTGAGTTTGATTGGCCTTCTTTTAGTTAAGAATTGATATCAATTTTATTTTATTTTATTTTAAGAATGTTGATTATTTTTAGCTAGTTAGATTAGCAAATCAAGTTTAGATTAGTTTCATTAATTCATTTACTTTTAGGCAAATCAAGTCTATATATCAAGTTTTTGAAAGTTTTAAAGTGGAGATTAATTTTATTGCACTGAAAGTGGTATGGAGGAGATATTGAGACTTAAAGTTATGAGGTATTAGCTTTAATAAGAGACATTAAAAAAATAACAATAATAAAAACAAAGTAGGCATTGTGTAAAACTTGACATGGAATCAAATAATAATAATAAATTAATCTTAACAAATTGAAACCCTATTGGTACTTGATAGATTTGGGTTTAAGATGAATCTATGTTGGTGTACATTTACAACTCAATATGATAAAGAGATGTTACATCTTTATATGTTATCCTCAAAAACAAATATAAAACTTATAATAATAATAATAATATATGCTGGTCAAATAAATACAAACTAAAAAGAAAAATATCTCTATATGTATATGTGAAAGAGAGAGATTTAATATGTGTTCCTAATATAAAACCTACTATATAATAATAATAATATATGCTGGTCAAATAAATACAAACTAAAAAGAAATATTCTCTCTCTCTCTCTCTATATATGAAAGAGAGATTTGATATGTGCTCCTAATATAAAACCTGTTATATAAAGAGATGAAAAGAGAAATGCCCAATTTATACATAAATAGAAATATTATAGATATGATATTTACAATACAAATATAAATATCTTAACAACAATCAAAACTGCATTTTTACATGTATATATGTGTGTAAGTTATGAGATTTATGGGATTGAGTGAGACTACAACTAACTTACATACAGCTTAAATAAAAATAATAAATTACACCTACAGAGATTTGATATTTTGTGTGCTTAATAAATCCAAAATTAAGATAGATGGATCTACCCTAATTTTATTTCAACTACCATGTTAACTTAGACTGAAAATTTAAACTTTAACCATCAAATTTGGGTGAGTCTAATTAATTTCCCTATTTTAAAGCAAGTCAAGTTAACACATCAAGTTTCTCCAACTCTCAACAAGTAATCTTATTATGGAATACATTAATGTTCTCTAAAAGGCATTTATTGAGATACTTGACTATGCCTTAAACTAAGTTTTAAAGTTAGAAAATTGCATTGATTGGACAGTTAAATGAAAGTATTCATTTTGAGCTGAAATCAATCATATTGCATGGAAGATTGGAGTAAAATTATTGCAAGTAATCAGCAAAGAATATCTGCATTGAAAAATGCTTCAATCACCAAATCATATATGGTGAAAAAAAATGCTTCAATCACCAAATCATATATGGTGAAAAGCAGAGAATACCAAAATGTGTGTCCATGCCACGTGATGGAAAGTTTTTCATCCTATTGAAAAAAATTATCCTCGAAATGAAGCACTACTTGAGCAATCATAATTCCTAGCAATCATAATTCCTGATCTAATGTATTGTTACAAGAATCGCCAAAACTCATTTGAGTTTTGGCTAGTCCACTAGGCTCACCAATTTGGTATATGCAAGTATTGCCTAGTCCGAGTCTCGAGACTTTGATCTAGTGTGCAAAATATTCAATCAGCACGGTTACATATTGTTACCAAACATTGCATAAACATCAAGATATCCTATGCCTTTTCGTGATGACCTTCATAGAAATCAACTTTAAGGACTGAATGAATACAGCCATAATTGCAACACACCAAGCTCCAATTGGAATGAATATGTCTTGCATCCAAACCATATACATGGTAACCAACCAAAGTTCATCAGCTTAATGAGTGCAACCAACAGTTGCAACCACACCAAACACCATCCTAATGGATATGATTTGCATCCCACTCCTATAGAAACACGATTTATCTTGAACTACGTGAAGAGTCCCTTATGCTAGCATTCCATTTTCACAGTAGAAGCTACAGCATGTGCCCAAAACTTCAGATGTTCCTTCATGTCCACTCCTTCCTCCTGTGGAGGAGGCATGTGCCATTTCAGCAGTGGTGCATCTTGTCTATATACCGACCAGGCCTCTGAAAGATAAGGCCTGCTTACAGTAGGTTCCCAAGTTGTCTCCTGTTTACCTAATCTTTGCAACCCAGGAAGAATCCTGACAACTCGAGGAGTTAAGTCATCCTTGCTAAATGTAAAACCAAGTTCTGAAAATCCTTTAAGCTCATCGAATTCCAGATCTGTCAAACTTTTTGTGCTTCGTTTCCTTTCCCTATGTCGTGGTGCTGTTTGTTGAACTTCAGGCAACATTTTAGTCTGTGCAGGCTCTTGAAACTCCTTGCCAGAAGAAATAGTATCCAGCTTTGGTGCCTTAGGTGCAGGCCTTGCAAACTCCTTGCCAGATGAAATAATATCCATATTTGATGCTTTAGGAATATTCATATGTTTGGTTTCCTGAACACCAAAATGAAAACCAAATCAGATCCACTGAACTAGTTTACAAAAATTTCAACAATAATTCAGTAAACAAATAAATGTTCATAACAAAAGCATGTGGGAAAACTCTTTTGGCAACCAATAGTTCAGTGTCATGTTATTGTGCCACTCCAAAACACATGCCTTCAAAAATAAAACATGGTAAACAATTGCCGAAACAAGGGTGTTCTCCAGAACTGAGAAATCAAATAACATAAAGATGTTGAATTTATCTGAGCAGACACACAAGACCACGAGGTACCAAAGAACCTGTACAATTGTATACATGTTTATAAACCAAAATCTGTTCCAAAAACGGAACAGCTGACTAGAGTTTCATTCTCCAGCCAAAAATACTCCAACCCAAAAATTGATTAGCCCCCTGTTCGCTCCATTTTTCCAATCACTCCAGATTCCAAAACATGAGCCTTCTAAAATTAAACAGGGTGAACATTTGCCAAAATAAGGGCGTTCCTAACTTGCGAAACCGATTATCATAAATATGTTAGATTATCAGACCAGACACACAAGAAGACGCGATTCCCATGAACGTGTACAATTCGAATAGCACGTATATACATTTTTATAAATTAAAATCTATCCCAAAACTGGGAGAGCCGATCATGAGTTTCATCCTCCAGCCAAAAATATGCTAACCCAAAAATAGATTTGTTCGCCCGGGCATTACTTATTTAACAAAACAAAAACAGAATTGTAAACTTTTCTCGGTGATCATATTCAGATGCATTTGGAAATTCTGAACATGGGAAGTTTGAAAGCATGATCGAGGAGGTAATATACAGGGGAACTGCAAGTATTGGACAGTGGAAAATAAAAGGTATTGGACGCTTGACACAATTCCTTCAAAGCACAAACAAGGCACTGAAAGCAACGGTCCTCAACCTAAAATCACCTAAAGCTTATGTTCTGACCATGTAATGAAATCTGATCCTTTATGTAAAATATCAAACGATGTTTCAGAGCTGTTGTCGAGTGTCCTAAATGAAAATGTTGCATTCTGTAGGTTGAACTGCTATGCTGCAAAATCGAAGACGAAGCATACAAAGCCCAAAGCTACAGGGGGTTTTATTGGTTAATAAACAGGATTATAAATTGTACCATCTACTTAAAAGAATTGGCAATTATAAGGAATCCAACTGTTCAGTAATTTCTAACTTCTCGTCATCCAGTGATAACGTGAATCTTGCTTAGAAAGAGACGTTTATGCTATTAACCATGCACTAGATTTTGGTTTTGAGAAGAATGCTCGCAGCGTGATATGTGGAATCCTTGATGTGGACTGGCTACTGAGTCATTTCTAAACAGATGACGCTCAAACAAATTAGAGATTGTATAAACTAATATGTCTTTTTGTTGACTCGAGTCTCAGAGTTGGTCTCTGGTTCTTTTAGACATGAGACAGGAAAAAGGTTTCTCGTAGGACAAACAAATCTAGATATGTCTGTGCACTAAGCATTCTGGTATCAGCATTGTGATGTTTATAAGTCTATCCTACTTCAACACAGAAATCAATTGAAAGAGGGAAGAGATTGCACTGTTACTCCAATTGGAGCTACCCTTCATCTTCTGTCTACTGGTTTCAACTTTCTTGTTCTTGTGGACTCTTCTGGATTTTAACGTAGTTATTCGGTGCAACATTATCATCATTTCTGATTTGATAACCATCACTGTAATATTGTCTTAAATCTAATTCTATAATTTCGCATATTAGTCTGCTCTAGGGGGATTTCTAGGGTAAAAATATGATTCTTGGATACTGAGCTTCCCTCTATTTGCTATTTTCGGGTAGCTATGTTCTATTTTGGGAAGGAAATTGAGGGTAATTTGAAAGAAAGTTCCATAGTTGAAGCATTTTTGTAGGATCGGGGCACTATTAAAGTGAAAATCAGATTTTCCCCACATTGATATTAATCTTGGAAAAGACCAGAGAAATTTGATTGCAGACAAGTAATGGAGAAACTACTTAAGCATTACATGATCTAGCAAGCATCAAAACAATGAAAAATTATGTTGGCTAAAAGTGCAAAGAAAGTAAAAAGGTAACTTCTAAGAAAAATGGGGTACACCATTCAAATTCAAAAGGACACTTCTGCTCTCTATGGAAGAGCTGAGAGCTCTCAGTGTTACTGGAGGGTATCTCCCAAATTGGAGATGATTGGTACAGGGCACAGTAGAAATGGCCTGAGCGGTGGTCTTTGCCCCAGAACCTGGGAGCTCTGGGACCAGGAAAAATGTTTATGTTTTAGCAGTGACCTTGAGGAAAGAGGCACATGAGGCAGTGGCAGGAGTCGGAGGAAATGAAGACAGGGAGAGACCATCTGCTGAAGCAAGTATGGAATTAATTGATGGGGGAATTCAGAGCAATTCCTCACAAGATTGAGAAACTGGAAGAGGCATAGGCTGAAGGCAAAAGGGAAAGAGCCAGGCTGCTAGACACCATTGGAGACTTGGCCACGGAGCTGAGAAGAACAGACCACAAAACACAGGAAGTGCTTAGGGCCATGGAGCTTGCCCTGTAGGGGAACTGCACATCATTCTGAGGAAATATTATGACAAGCTGGTGTACATTGAGGAAGAAATTCCTGCAGCTTGAAGCAACCAGTCAAGTGGGTCAGCACCATGAGCTCCTGCCTATCAGTCTCTTCAATAATTACAATTTTCTCTAGTTATCTCGATGTAAGTCCAGAGTTAGTAGAGATTCAAAGGCCTTGATGGTATGGGTTGCCATTTTGATTTGGTTGTTAGCAATCTGGTATAGAAATCTGCAGTTAGTATGGTTTTGATTATGTTCTGCTGTAAGGGAAATCATCCTATTTTTGAACAAGTTCTACTGTGGCAGCCCTATACAGAGTGATACTTTCAAGAAACACGCCAAAGTTGTAACCAGTATAGATTTATTTTAACTCTGTATCTATTAAGCACCAAGAAGGATCAAAAATAAATCAAAGGTGCAAATCTTTAGAATCTAGATGTCTAAATGATTCAAAGTTAAAATGAATCTATGTTAATGCTCCCCACACACACATTATATATATATATATATATCCAACAAGAAAAGGACACTTCCACTGGATACTGCAGACATTAGGTCCCGACTCCAATACTTTCATCCTTGAATGTCAAGGATTCTTGCGAAGGAGGTCAGTGAAAATGCAACCTGTCAGAACCTTACATGGGGGCAGATCATAGAAAAGAAGTGTAGCTCATCCTGACTCCAGTACTTACCTCCTTGTAATGTCGAGGATTCTTGCCAAGGAGTTCAGTGAAAATGCAACCTGTCGGAACCTTACTATGGGGCAGATGATAAAAGTAAGTGTAACTCATCCAATTAATCAGTGGGTACAGCTTAATCTAATCATCTAATCAAAATTCAAATATGCAGCTAGGACTAGGACTATGACTTGAAATTTTGCAAACATATATATGTTGAGCCAAATACTTGGTTTCAAAGGCTCGAGACAACATTTTTGGAGGCTAAATCTAATGTACATATCGCGCCTTCAAACAATTCTGAAGAATATTTGATTTCAAAAAGCTGTCACAAAACCACCAGGTTAGCTCCATCCTGTTTCCAGTAGTTAAGAGGCTGCTTGTATCATGTTAATATTTGCACTACAACCCTTCTTCCGCATGCCGTAAACCATGCTCGAGTATCTTTTAACCTCCATAACTTCTTTCCCTCCCTTCATCATTTCCTTTCCTGTCCCTTCCTCTTTTCTTTCTCTCTTGCCTTCTCTTTGTAAATTTGTCATTTTACACACATTTTTAAGAGCCTGATGTTTCAATGGCTACTACTATGAATTTGACAATTGCTGCTGTATCCTCCCCTGCATCTGATACAAAACTCAAGTGAACAAAAAACTGTACATCCAGGGTTCAAAAGCAGTGTCATGGTTCTCGGGCCTAGAATGTATTGATCTTGGTTTTAGAACCCAATAATTGAAACAATCTATTTCCCCGCTCTTCCAAGGATAACAGTAGGCTGATTAGTAAAACTTATTTTCTTTGCACTCATAGCCCTAAGCTATGCTCTAATCTAGCTCAACTTCTAAGTTCTAAATAAGAATGCTGATCTTATCCTTGTGATCTGACAATGTGGCATTACACAACAACTAACAGATAATGTACCTGTATATTTGTCACATGCTCACAGGAGGAGACAAGCTTCACGAAATAATGTTGGTTGCTACATGGTATAGAAAGAAGTATATGCCAACAATAAATTTGAAAAATCCTGTCAGGACACTTAACTTAGCCCTCTTGAGCATGCAATTTTGCTAAAAGGGCAAGCCGTTCAAATTGTCAGCTCCGTGTCCTGATATACATGCTCAGCACCTGTTATATGCTGTTGGAGGGCAGTAGCTAAAGCGAAACCAACAGCCATAGAATATGATGTCCTGGATCTTTCTTCTCTCTTCTCTACTACACTGTACTGCCCAATTGATGCAATTCTATCTTCCCTACCATTTGTTACAACCCAAGTGACGCAATTACTCTGCTCAATGGTGCCTGGCAATAAACAATTATTACCTTGTGAGGGGCCACAACCATCTTAGTTTTAGATTTCATTGTCCTCTCTAAGTTGATCTTTCTTCTCTCTTCTCTACTACACTGTACTGCCCAATTGATGCAATTCTATCTTCTCTACCATTTTTTACAACCCAAGTGATGCAATTACTCTGCTCAATGGTGCCTGGCAATAAACAATTATTACCTTAATAGGAGCCACAACCATCTTAGTTTTAGCTTTCATTGTCCTCTCTAAGTTGCATGGCAGAGGACATTGAAGTAACATGAAGAAAATATGCAATCCCTTTCCACGTGTAGATGCATGAATCCACCCTAAAGCATTACTAACCAAATTGTGAGATATAACACCCAAGTGAGAGACTTTACTTCAGACAAAATGACTGAATAGCATCCAAAATAAAATTTAAAACTATCACCACTTAAAGCAATTATACTAGCACAAACCAATCTAAGCTCAATCTAAACTCAGGTCTAATATGCCTCTCAAGGTTATGAAGCTAAAAGTGTCATATCTTGAATTCTGACCCACTGCCACTGTGATTCAATATGTCATTTGTGTGAACCTGAGATATGCATCTTCGAGCTTTGCAAACGTAAGGTGCAATTCAAAGCCAAGCTTAGATGGCTCTGTGCTAGTGCCCATATTCAATGACCCAATACCATCTAGATTCAATACGTACACACATGAAGCATTGATGGATCTCCCCACTCCCACCCAGGCTGTAGAGTACCTTGCATCTCTCGGTCCAAACATCTCAATCAATTCAATCTCAGGATCAAGGGCTGACATGGGCAGAACACAATGAACTGACAGTCATACAAGTGAGGCTTTCAAAGGTGCACTAATAGGCCTTTAAAATTTACATCTCACCCCTTGGAGTGTCTTTGTTCCATCTTTTCAGGGAGGATGATTTGGAGTGCATTAGTTCACTGGGATTGCTTCGAGTAAAATCATAAGCAGTCACAGTGTAAATATCAAAATTCATAAGCGGCAAGTACAGACCTCCCAGGTGAAGGTGAGAACACGGATGCCCCTCATAAGCATGAGCTTTGCCAACACATGATAAAAAGCAGTTACACACCAGATTGGGAGATATGATACCCATATAAGGAACCAGACTTAAGCAAAACTACTGAATGTCATCTGAACATATCATTTTTAAATTTAACGCCATTAAAAACAACTACAACACCTCAAGCATTTCAATCTCTGGACTAATGTGGGCATAACACATGACAGTTGTGTGAATACAGCAACAACACCTCAAACAATTCAATCTCAGGATTTATATGAGCATAACCCATGACAGTTATGTGAATGGATACATATAGAGAGAGAGCAGTTACCTTGATGAACCATGGTTGATTGTTTGCCTGTGCACCCAAATCCAAGGAGCTGGGGCCTTCTTTACGAGCGGACAGTTTACCCAAATCCAAGCGCATATCATCACTCAAAGACCTCCGGTGCCTTCTTTCAAACAAACCCACATGAGATTGTTGAAGTGCCTGGGGTTGTCGCTGCTCCTCCTCCACCATGCTCTTCAACTCACTGCTATTTTCATCAATATCATCACTGCAACTCTTAGTAGCAGCAGGCACTGAAAGAGGCCACATTATATTACCCCAAAACCAGAACTTCTCCATACTCTCGACCACGGCCATGGCCATTGTTGCCGTTGCCATGAGAAGAAGAAGAACGTGTGTTAAATCTCTTGTTATTCTTCTCCTTTTCAGTGGACAGGGGCCCGTTAGCTGTTTGATTTAATCAATGGCCAAACAACCTACCAATCGGTCGTGGAGAGGTTGTCACATGTTTCGCGTGCAAAAGCCGGATCTATAGATCGAAGGTTAATCTAATAAAGTAACGTTACGCCAGCTAACACCATTTTTAAAATAAAAATCTGCATTAAATCATGGCTTTATTTTCACTTCTTTATGTATTTAATTTTATTTTAATTGATCGGATGTGGCTGGACCATGCAAAGTTGACTAGGCATCCATTTAAATGTGGATCAAATCATGGTTTTTTATATATATTATTTTCTTTATTTTGATCAAATTGGCCTCTTCTATTTATTGTTTTCGAAAATTTAATATTTCGTATTTTTAAATTATTTTGGTTTATCATCAAGAAAATGGTAGTATGGATTCTTTATAAATTTATAATTTTGAATCGATAAAATTATAATTTTTCATAAAAATAAATTTAATATTTTTTATTGCAATTTGATTATATAATATTAATATTTAATGTTTATAATTACATTGATTCTTATCATATTTCAAATTAAAATTAAAATAACTTATCATATTTGAATTAAAATAACTTATATTTCTTCCTAACAAAATAAATTCATAAAACATTCGAACTATAATTATTTATTATAAATTTTCAATATAATTATACATCATAACTTAACCACTATACATTGCCTTGGGCAGTCCATATTGACTAGACATCCACCTTAATTTGGAAAAGTCCCACCCATTTTTTGTTATTTATAAATTTATTAATTTTAGAAACTTCTACCTTTCAAAATATATAGAAACTTCTACCTATGTCTGAAAACTTACAAGTTTCTAATACATTGAGCAGTCTATGTTGACTAACCATTCGCCTTGGTTTTGGAAAGTTCTATAAATTTTCAATTACCAACAATAAATTTCAAATGTCAAATCATATTATTCTATATTGACTAACCATCCACTGCTGTTTGAGAAAGTCCCGCCTATTTTTGGTTGTTTATAAATTTACTTATTACAAAAAAGTTTCACCTATTTTTAGTTATTGACAATTTTATTTACAACATTACCTTGGGCACTCTATCTAAGCATTTTCGTGGGTTTTGGAAAGTTCTTAAAAAAAAATTAATTATCATAATTTGATTATAGAAAATAAATTTCAAATCATGTTTGTTCGTTAAATTTTTAAATAACATAATATAAAGATATATTTTTTAAAATGTGTGTTTTTTTTCTAAATTGAAAGTGGTAAAATCGATTATAATTCAATTGTTAATTGGTAGTGAGGATATTTATCACTTATTATTATCTATGAATATGAACCGACTCATCACTTTTATTTAAAGAAAATTATGTAACTAAAATATCTTAGTCAATCAAATGCAATTTTAGGTCTTACTTCAAGACAAAAAGGCACTTTCAACCTAGATAGTATATGCAAGAAATCATTGTCTCTTGTGGTCATGGTTGGGACTACCTCGGGTGAGATCATGCACTTTCTAGTAACATTTAGCCTTAGGTTTAGCTGGAGTGGTTGGGTAGCATGTTTGTTATCCTCTCCACCTGGACTCAATTCCCATGAGTGACATGTTGACCTGTTGTGATAAAGCTAGAAGGGTAGATGCGATAAAGCTAGAAGGGTAGATGCCCCTCCAGATAGAAGTCCACGTTGGTGGGCCTCAAGATATCAACGAATTATGGATTCCCATAGTTAAAAAAAATATCTAATTGTAATCCCATATATAAGACCAGATACCACTCTTAATTACAATTTAACCTCTTATTTTCTTTGTAAACTTGTAAATAACCTATATAAATATTTAAATCACTTTATTTTTAAAATATTTAATAAAATAATAAATAATAAATAATAAAAACATATAAAATTGTCGCTTTAAAATTTAAGAGTGAATATACTTATGTAAACAACTCTTATATAAATATATAACCTTTGTGTATGATCGTAGAACCCTTACATATGTATTTGTGCAGAACCCTTACATGTGTATTTGTGTGTAAGAGTCCAAAATGTTTAACCTTTTAAAATTGGTTTCCTCCATTATCATAGTTAACACAATCCAACTAAAAACAAAACAAAATGGAAGTTTCAATGACAAACAAAACAACATTGAAGTTTCACCAAGTTACCTTAACATTAAATTATTAATCCAACTTAAAAACAAAACAAAATTGAAGTTTAAGTAAAAAGTTACCATGTGGTCCCCGAGGTGTAGGACAGTCGGTGACGGAGTGTGTTGTTAAGCCACTCCGTGATGTTAAAGTCACCGGTTCGAAACCTGCGGGGACAAAAAATCCAACCATGTTAAGGGTTGGTGTGGCTCAGGCCGGGTGCGACCTAAGTCGCGGTTTCTCAAGCCACAGGTTAATCGCAGGTCCTGCACAAATTAACAAACAAACAAAAAAAAGTTACCATGTGAACATTAAATTGTAACAAAATTGAAGTTTCAGTGACAATTTACCATGTTAACATTAAATTGTTAAAACTTACATCTGAAATTAAAAACATTCATTTCAAGTAATCCATGTTGGTATTCATAATACATCATCGTTGTAGAATGAAATATATAATGATATATTTTTATTTTTTCATTGTAGTGAGAATAAGAGACTTTTATTATTATTATTTAAAGTATAAGATAATCATTCCTAGTATTAATATGATTCATAGTATTAATTGAAAATATTAAATGAAAAATGTATGGTTAAGATATGAGTGTATATTTATTATTGTTTTGCTAAAAATAAAATTGGAAAGTTTTTTTTTCAAGTTTGAATTTAGCTTTATAAAGAATTTAATTAGTTACCATTTAAATATTAAGTTATTGAAACTTGGTTTTCTTGTCTAATAAAATTTTATTTTCAAAAGTAACAACAATATGATGCAAGAGCTTGTTGCCCTTCATGACTAGGGCTCTATCCTAGTTGTTGCTTCTTATTGTCACCATGTTCATTTTGATGATTAGGGTTCTACCTTGGTCATCGTTTTTTATTAGCACTATGCTTAGTTTTACGACTATGGTTTCCAACACAACTCAATATGGCGGCTCATTTGAGTGTTGAAAAGTCATGTAGAAACAAATCCATTAAACTCGAGAACCAACCATATCATGACTAGATTGAGAGATGGTTTCAAAGAAATAGATCCATGAGACCATGTAGTCAAACAAGACTATGTGTTTCCCTTTGTAAATAGATGTGTGAAGAAGTTGTAATCTATCCACGTCTTGGACATCTCATCCTTGGAGCCTCGATGGAAGATTGTCATCCTCTTGAAGCAAGCTTTGATTGGTAAATTCACTAGTTAATGGCTTAGCCCCATCTCTTTAGAACAATGAGTTTTAGAAGCTTGGAAGCCTAAGCCACGAGGACAACCCTCCTACTTTGCTTACAAACAAGGTTACTATGCTTTTTTGTTTCAAACTTTAGAAGGAAAATACCTTATACTTCGATCCGCCCCATATTTCATGGGTGCAAGAGGGATGTTTTTTAATCATTGGTCCTTTGACTTTAAACCAATAGAATAAATCACAACGGTACTTGTTTTGGTCTGCCTCCCCTCCCATGGGTGATTGTTTGGGAAAACTCATTGCAACAACAAAACCAAAGGGTTCTCAATACTTATGGCACGCCCACATTTGTGTAGAAGTGGCTTTGGTTAAAGGTCTACTAGAGGCAATTATACTTCAACTGGGTGAAATAATCTTCCATCGAGATTTGAATTATGAAAATATGCCTTTCAAATGCAACATATGAAATGAATATGGAAACTTTAGAAGGGAGTACCTGAAATCTCAAGCATCATTGACAAATCAATGTACCCACTCCACGCAAAGTATGTAAAACTAGTTTAAGCATGTGATAAAAAGAAAAAACGATTAGTACAACCACATGACTAAAACATTGCCAAGGGAAATTCTAATTGAAATCAATTCCAAGCCCTAATTTATCTAGAGGCCCATTAAGAAAAGGAAGACACAGAGCCTCAAGGATCTGAGATAGGAAAGGGAAAACCTTAATATGGATTTTGTAGGATATCAAAGCAATGAGGCAACCCCCAATAAAGGTCTCACTGATAATCTCATAGCCACAGAAGTCCCCATCAACATAGAGATTGCCTCTTGAGACCTCGCCTGTATTACTAGAGGACATAAATCTAATCGAAAACAAAGGGAAAAAGACTTTGAGAAGGATATAGCCTTGAAAATCTAAAACTCACTTTTTCAATACAAAATGCTATATACGAGATATGTTTTCTATAAATCCTCCTTCTATTAAGAAATGTTAGATAATTAGATTAATTTTCAAGATAATTAAATTAATTTACAAAAATTATCATGTATTTTTATTTATTTATTATATAACTAATAATTTATTCATATAAACATATAAAAAAAGAAAAGTCAACCTTTATAAAACCCTTCCCATCTGGTCTAAAGTTTTATTATATAATTAATAATTTATTCATATAAATATATAAAAAAAGAAAAGTCAACCTTTATAAAACCCTTCCCATCTGGTCTAAAGTTGAGAGGTCTTCTCACATATAAAAACCTTCTTCCAAAACTTTAATCTTTTATATTTGTTAAATGAATTAAATTTCTAAATTTTAATTTAAATCAAGAAAAGATCATTAAAAGTTAACATCCAAAATTAAAAACATTTATTTCAAATTATTAATGGTGTTCCTCATAATGCATTGTACTTTATGTTATACATTTATTTCAAATTATTAATGGTGTTCCTCATAATGCATTGTACTTTATGTTATACATTTATTTCAAATTATTAATGGTGTTCCTCATAATGCATTGTACTTTATGTTACATATAACATAGGTTATATATATATATATAAAATAAGTAAAATCATATATATATATATATATATATATATATATATATATATATATATAATATACATAAAATGAAATTTATATAAAAAAAAAGATTTTTTTTATTAAAAATTTATTAGAAAATTAAATAAATATTTTTTCATATTTATATATAACATTTTTATCAAATTCATTAATATAAATGAATGCATTTAATTAGACAAATTCAAATCAAATATTTATTAACATAAAACTAACTAAACACCCAACAACTTTAATAAAACATAATTAAATATCTTCTTATTTAAATAAATATATTTAAATTATTTTAAAAAACACATAGTATAACTCTCCAAGTTGACATCTCTTCTACTATGAATCATGGAAAATGACCTCCCAACCTAAAACACTCCTCACACTGAAATATACCTCCTATAATTTTGTATGGGGTGGTAACCCTCCTCTCTCTTCTTTTGTTTGCTTTTAGAAAGCAAAGGTTGTTCCACTTTTAAAATCACTCTTGAGTAGTCATGAATTTCGTGCCAATTAAAGGGTCACACAAGGTTGGTCCTCAAGGGCTTTAATAGGCTCATCATACACCTAGATCTAGATATCATTTAAATAAATAAAAGATTTTTTTAATTTATATTTATTTTTAAATTTAATTTTATATTTTGTATATATAATTTTTTTTAAGTTATATTTTAAAATGTTTAACATGATTAAAAAATAAAAATCAATTAAATTTAATTTTATATTTTGTATATATAATTTTTTTAAAGTTGTATTGAAAAATGTTTAACATGATTAAAAAACAAATCAATTATATTAAAATTTGTTTTAAAAATTAGGAAAAATATATATATAATATTAAAATTATTAATATATTTATAAAAAATAAAAATATTTTTTTAATTTAAAATTGAAAAAACTAACACCCTTTTTAAATTTTTACTTAAGTAATCTTATAAAATCCACATATTCCTTCTATCTCTTAGTATTTAAAAAGAAGAAGAAGATGATGTGGTAACGCAATTAATGAACATAAGAGTTGATTTGTATTAGGACTTTGGAAGTGGCATAGAAATCTATTTAATCTCTTCGTAACTTAAAAGTATTTTTTTAAATAAAAATGAATAGTATATTTTTATAAACTTGTATTTCATAAATGAAATTTGAATTTTATATTAAAATAAATGTTTATATAATTAAAATCTTCATAGTTCAAGTATCTTTGTGCGTGTCTATAGAAGAATTCAAAATATATACCTATTAGAATAGAACTAGCCAAATACTCAACAATATTGGGTGATCAAACTAACCCCTTAAATTACACATACACACAACCCACTAACTAAACATTTCAAAAAAATAGTTTATTATAAAATCTTCAATTCTAATTCTAATTTAATCTAAATTTAAATTTCACTAAACTTAATTAAATTACCAACTACTATTATAACTAACAATTAAGTTATCATACATCYTAATACTCTCCATAAAATATCCTACAAAATTTTCATATAYATACTAATAATCTTATCTTTAATATATAATCATGCAACAATCTTCATATAACTAATTAATAATGAATTTACAAATTAATCATCAACTTTATATATTTTTAAATTTTCTTCATCACACTTAAAAGTATAAAGGTAATATTTGAGATTTGATTGGTAAAGAAAATATTCCAATACTAATTGTGGTAACACATTATCCGATATGTGCCATACATTGGGATGAGATAAAGAAAGGTAGGTCTTATACATGTTATTGTCACCCACTGTTACAAAAAACAAATCATACGATGGTGATGGGCTTATCCTCTTAAAAGATCTTACAAAACGTATAAAATCTTGAGAATGATAATGTGTTATATTATTTTATTTTTGAAAAACATTAGGTGAAATTATTGACAGGTTATTGGTAGACAAAGGTGGGTCCTTAGTGCCATTATGAGTTTGTGTACGTGTATATGTGGGGCCTTAATGCCCTCATTGGTTTAGGTACACTTTCTGGAAAATATCATTTTATTACAGAGCCACCAGCAAAGCAATATAAAACTATATAATTATAAAAACTAAATAAATTTATTACAAAGCTAAAACAAAGTAATATAACATTTAAAAAAAAATAAAAAAAAATATAGTGGTTTTGATAATCAGGAATGTTTTTTTTTAAGTTTTTTTTAGTATAGATATAAAATTATAAAATAAATCAAGTAATTCTTTATTTTTTAAAAAATTCAATAAACCAAATTTCATCTTAATAGACGTTAACTATCATCCTCTTTCTTTTTTGTAACTAAGAAGAAGATTATATTAAAATATAAACATATTGTATAAAGTTTCAAACCATATGGATGGTGCCTGAGGCAAAGTGTTGTCCATCAAAAGGCACTATAAACCAAGATGTCTGCTAGCCTGCCCAAAGAAAAACCAGACCAACTCACAAAATTAAATTGTGGCATATTGATACTAAAGCCATAACAGAGAAAACTAAGTCTTTGAGGAAGAAAACCAGTTATAGCTAGGAAACGAAGATAACAGACATAGACTTGATTGAGATTGTTGAAAGCTAGACAAAAGAAAGAGGAATAGATCTCAAACATTGAAACGAAGAACCTCAGTAGCAGTTTTAAACATCCCCGCAATTGTGCATGCATCTAGATGAGGCGGGAGAGGATCGGATGACAAGGAACCATCGTGCGCTAGCTGGAAGGAGCTTCCATTCCTCTTAACCAACAGGGAGACCAAGGTAAGTAGTAGTTTATTCTGACGTTCGAGTGCTTCCAACCATTGGCCAAATTTCCTATAGTCTTATTTTTTAGGAAGCAAATCTTGAGCTACCATCATCTTGGTATGTCAGTAGAGCTCAACAATGTGATGAAACTTCATATCCCAATTCTTGGTGCAACCTAAATTTGGAACTAATTCTCCCACCTATTGATCAACAACCTCATCTTCCTGATAGGCTCGAATGATTTTCACCTCTTCTTCATGAGGATGCATAGCCTCATGTTCCCTGGGAGAGACAAAGTTGTGATAATGTGTCGTTGCTTCCTTCATCACGAGGGGCACACGAGTTTTGTGGGTAGAAGTCACCTTTGCCCGAGAACCACGAGGGGCCATGGAGAAACTGATGCAAAGCACCTCCCAGTTGTTGATAGGTTCCAAACTGGAGCATAGAGCAAATACACGAATGAAGACCAATGCCATATTTACCTTCTTTCCCCCCCACGCTAGGATGTAGACTACTAGAACAAGCACTCGAACCGCATGTGAGGCCATGAATGGAAACTTAATCATGTTCTGACCATCCACCATCCACATCATACCTTCCCACTTCCTTCGCCGCTTTCGTTGGGTCTAGTCGGTGTGGATCATAACCCCTCGCTCTTGGAGTGAAGCCTAATGAAGTGATGGCAAGTGGATACACGTTTGAATGCATGGGCTAGAGGATGAAACAAGTACCCTCAACGTCGTCACTCATAATGCCAACTTGACCACCTGTCACCCAATGCTTGATCGTTAACTATCATCATCATCATCATCAAATTGATAACATTATTAATAAGTAAATTGAAATTTTAAAAATAATAATTTTAACCATATATCTACACATATTTGATAAATTACTTACCATTTTAATAATGTACCATAAATATTAGCCATATTTATCAAACCAAATTCCAACATGGTTAGTAAATACTTTTTTATAATTCATTACAATCATGACAACCCATATATTTTTAAGGGAATTAACATTGAGAAGGGGGAAGATGATATGAGTACTTAAAAACAAGTGAATACAATATTTTGTCATTCATAATATTATATTAAAAAATATCAATAAATGGGAGTGCCAATTTTCGGGCTATTTTTAGTATAGTTTGGAACCTCCCAAATAATGTTTTTAGATAATTTTTTAATGGAAGATTTCTAATCTAAGAAACTGGTTGGAGGTGTTTTTTTGGCGGGATGTTATTTGTAGTAGGGGTTTAAATTTTTTTGGGAAGTTCTGATGGATTTTACTATTTTTATCCCTGTTGTAGCTGGTTAATGGCGATCACATGACGACCAATTCTTTTAAAGAGGTTCCTTAGATAGTCTATCTGGGTTTTAATGTCCTGTCAGTGTTTTCATTACATTTTTATGCGATGGAGATCTTGGTGGTAGGCCCTTCTTAATACTTGGGTGGAGTTTATTGGAGCTAGCATCCTCCCTATTGGATGAAAAGACACTTGGGAGGGCTCTTTTAGTCAGCGGCATTATGGGCGAGGCAATCGAGGGTTTTGTGGGACGAAAAGGTCATTTCGGTCCTGTAGAAAACTCTAATATCGATACAGGTGTTGATGCCTTTCATAAATACAAATCCTCTTTATTAAAGACGTCATTAAGTCATTTAAACGTCTCACATAAGGCAGCGGAGCTGGTAACTTCGAGACCCGAGGAGGTATTCCCAACTTTACGTGATTCAGAACTGTTTAGTGATCGACATGAGGTTTTGGCTAACACCTTGAACGTTGGGTATACTGGTAAGAACCCTGTAGCACCAGGGTTGGGTTTTAAGTTTTCAGAGCGACGTAGTGGAGGTGAGTTTGTCTCTGGTAGTCAGAGGGGGGGAACTTACAATCAAAATCTGCATAAGAAGGAAACAATCCATAGTATAGAGTGTACATAGAGAGAGGCCTTGTGGGTTAAGGAGACGCGCTACAAAAAAGTGTCAAGGGTTTGGAATCCAAAGAAGGGTAGACGTCGTCTGGTCATTGGGATGGATGTGGGTTTAGAGGAGAGGTGTAAACTTTCCTTATGCGCGTTAGTAGGTAGGTTTTCTTATAAGTCGAAGTGTAACCTTTCATTTTCAGTGTGGATGGAGCGAACTTGGATACCCATTATCGGGTATGTTCCAGAATACATGACTCTATCGTATAGGTGGTTTGGTTTGGTATTTAAAATACCGGAAGATGCCAAGATTATACTTAGTTGTTTCTGGGATTTTAAAGGCGGCAGTGTCATGCTAAAGAGATGGCGTACGAGGTTTGATTCGAATACCGAATTTTTTAGCCACCGCCATGTGTGGGTTCTGCTCCTAGGGTTGCCCCTCAACCTATGGAACAAGAAGGCATTGATGGCCATTGGAAATCTACTCGGTCACTTCCTCAAGGTGGACGAGAAGATCTTTTTGCACTAGATAAATGTATGGCCCGTGTGTTAGTTGAGGTGGATATACAGGCTGGCCTTATGGAATCTTTGGAGTTGGAATGGAGAGGGAAGGTGATGGTACATAAAATTGATTATCAAGGAATTCCTTTTCATTGTAATTCTTGTAGAAGGACAAGACATCTACGTATAGACTGTCCCTTGTCATCAGGAGGGGGATTTTCAGAGGACTCTCAGGATTCTCCTATCACTGATCAGTACATGAGTGAAGGGGATGTTGATGAAGTGGGGGCTTTCATCGCGAGGAATGAAGAAAATTTTATAGAACTTCTCTCCGGCTCCTTTAATGGTAAGCTAAGATACTATTTCCCTTCTTTGTATTATAAGCTTTCTTCATGGGAATGTGATTTCTTAGAGAAGTCTTTTCATTCTACTATTTTAGAGCCTGTACAAGATGGTATTTCAAAGGCTTCATCCGACAGTGGTGAGGCTAGCTTTGATGTTGCTGGAATTTTTGTGGTCTCGCCGCTTTCAATACATTCTATTATTGCTCCCGAAGCAAATATCCTACAGGATAGGGGGGGTTGTGATGCTATTTCACGACTGGTTCCTACTACATAAGAGTTGGAACCTCACTTAGATGGGAATGCTACTTCCACCCAGGGCCCTTTGGTTATTGAGTCATAACTTGGTGTTGATCTAGCTATTGTTCTCCTTTCTCCTAACCGAAGTGGTTTAGTTAGCCATGTTCCTTTACCAACGTTTTGGGGTATGGAAGCAATTCATGGGAAGGTAGATTGTGTTTTGAGTGACAGTGTGACAGGAACAAGAGACGAAAAAGGAAAATCACTGGCCTGGTCTTGGGGTATTGGTATGGAGGTTTCTCCTATTTAAACTTGTAGTGCATGTAGAAAATTAGGGACAACATCGATTTCTGGTGTTCAAATTCCATAATCCACACCTGATATGGGGGTGCTTAGAGCCATGAAAACCCTCGCAAGGGAAAAATCATGATCCTATTAACCTTAAACATTAGAGTGGTGGGTGGTACCCTCAAACTACCATCCATGTGACGAATTTTATCCATTTCTAAGACGGATATTGTTTTTTTACAAGAGACTTTAGTCTCGAAGGAAAAAGGCTCGAAAATTTATGTTTTCTATTTTCCCTAATTGGATGATATGTGTTCTTAGCTCTGTTGCAAAGTCTGGGGGACTTATGGTATCTTGGAACCCTAATATTTTTTATCTACAGGTTTTCCTAAGTACTGGTGGAATTTTGTTGACAGGTATCCATATACCTGATAAAAAAAGGATCAACTTCATTAATGCATATGGGTCATGCTTGGGCAGAAGACAATTCTGGGATCATATGGATGCTAAAGGACTGTTAGCATTGGAGAATCTTATCCTCACGAGGGATCTAAATTTTACTATTAGCCCTGAGGAAGTGTGGGGTGAGATGGCCTTAACAGATCCGTTAGCGGATTTTTTTAAACATCTCTTTATCTCCGACCATTTAGTGGATGTGATGCCTGCGGTGCTACTACCCACTTGGCGCAATGGCAGAAGAAGGGAGGAGGAAATTCAGAAAAGACTAGACAAAACTTATGTTTCATAATCACTTTTAAGTCATGTTGCTAAGTATAGATCGTGGGTGGAGTTTCCGTTCTTTTTTTATCATACACCAAAGTTACTTCAGTTAGACTATGGTTATACTTTTGTGGCTTATCCTTTTAAGTTTAATCATGGATGTTTAAAAGAGGAGTCATTTTTTGATCTTGTCCAGTCAGTGTGGAATAATAATGAGGCGATAGCGAGATTTGGAGCTCAACTAAGATTGACTAAGAAGCTTTCGAGGTTGAAAGAACACGTTAAGATTTGGCTAGTTGATAAAAAGAATAAAGAACTCTCAACTTTTAATAACATAGAATTGGAGATTGCACATCTTACTAAGCGACTCCTGGGAATTGATCACTATCTAGAGATGAGTGCAAGGTTAAAATTTCTTGAACTTGACAAGAATAAACTACTCCTGGCAGAGGAGGAGCGCTAGCACTTGAAGAGTAGGGCCTTATGGATTAAAAGTGGGGACATAAATACTAAATTTTTTCATCACTATGCCAGCTACAGGCAGAATAAAAAGCATATTTGGGAGGTTAAAGATGATTTGGGCCAGTTTCATTATGGATGGGATGCCATAAAAAAGGAAGCGTAGAGATATTTTAGCACATTCTACAAAGAATCAGGCATTAATTCAATTGAGGAGCAGGTGGCTTTGGTGGGTTTATTTCCACGAATGGTACTTGAAGAGGAAGTCGGGTTTTTAGAAAAACCTGTGACTAAGGAGGAAGTTCTAGAAGTGTTAAAAGGATTTGCCAGGGACAAAAGTCCTGGCCCGGATGGATGGTCTGTGGAATTCTATCTGCATTTCTATGAATTGGTGGCTCAAGATTTATTGGATGTTGTGGAGGAATCGAGACTGAAGGGAGACGTGAGAAGAGCTATAAATGTGACTTTTTTTGTGCTGATTCCGAAGGTAAATGGTCCTGCTACATTTGAGGAATTCCGTCTGATTGCTCTTTGCAATCTTTGTTATAATATTTTTTCAAAAATCATTGCAAAGGAATCAAGTTGATCATGTCTCGTACCTTGTCTGAGGAACAATTTGGATTTTTAAAAGGAAGGAAAATAGCAGATGCAATAGGGACGACGCAAGAATGTCTTCGTAGCATAAAAGATAAAAAGCTCCAGGCTTTAATCCTAAAGATTGATCTGAAGAAAGCATATGACTGTGTGAGTTGGGATTTTCTTAGATTAGTTTTATTGCAATGTGGTTTTGGATTGCAAATGACCAAGTGGATTGTGGCATGTGTAACATCAACAAACTATGCTATATTAATTAATGGGGATCCTTCTGGGTTTTTCAATAGTGGAATAGGCCTCAGGCAGGGATGCCCACTTTCGCCGCTACTCTTCATTTTAATTATGGAAGGATTAAGTTTGTCTTTAAAAAAAAGTCAGGAGGAGGGTTTATTGACGGGCATCAAAGTGTCGAGGCTTATTAAGGTCTTACATCTCTTATTTGTCGATGATATTCTAATAATGACCAAAGCGTCTCTGGAGAAATGACGGGAAATTAAAAGAGTACTTGATAGATTATGTTCTGCCTCTGGTTTAAAGATAAATGAACATAAAAAATATTTTTTACAGTATGGTTTGCAACAAAATGTTTTGATGCAGCTAAAGGAAATTTTTCACTATAACTTTCTTGATCTTTCTAATGGTTTCAGGTACCTAGGATATTTTTTGAAGATTGACAGGTACAAGTCAGAAGACTGGCAGTGGATTATTGATAAATTTGATCGTCGGATAAGCCACTGGTGCAATAGATGGCTTAGCCTAGGGGGCCGCTTCATCCTTATTAAAGTTGTACTAGAGAGTCAACCTGTCTATTGGCTGGCTCTGAAAAATCTGCCTTCCCATATCTTTCAAAAAATTAGACAGTTAATGTTTAGTTTTCTTTGGTCGGGGTGCAATAAGAAAAAAAAGATTCATCTATGCGCTTGGCAGTTCATTGCACGTCCAAAACTTCATGGAGGATGGGGTTTAAGGAATCTTGTTAGTTTTAGTAGATCCATGAAAGTAGATACTTTATGGAGAGCACTCATGCAGAAGGGATTATGGCACCAAATTATTAAAGATAAATACCTTCCTTTTATTTCTGTTTCTCATTGGTTACGTTCGGTAATTGTTGTGGAGGCCAAAGGTTCCAAAACTTGGAAACATCTTCTCAATTCTTTACCTATCATCCTTCATTGGTTGGCCTTGCAACCAGGATCAGGACACTCTATCCTAATTAACAGAGATCACATTATAGGCATGGGGGAGGAGGTGATATTTTCAGATGAGTTGATCAGTGCTATCAACAGGAAAGGTGTTTATTATCTTTTTCAAGATTATTGTGAACCCTGTGTGGGGATGGTGGGATCCAATTGGTTATCTAGCGAGGAGTTGGGCTTAGTGGATTGTCTTGCTGCAGAATGGAAACTTTTTCGCCGAGCTCTTATAAATGCTAGAATTTTATTATATGAGCAGTTGGATGAGATTACTTGGTTGGGAGGAGATGCGTCTGGTAAGATCTCTATGAAAAATGCATTTGTGGCAGTGGAAAAAAGGAGGTGGAACTATGTGATAGGTGGCTGGAGGAAATCCTTGTGGTCTTGGCAGTGCCCATTGAAAATTAAACTTTTCACTTGGCTGGTTGTTGAGAATAAAATCCTTACCTGGGACATTCTTCAACGTCGTGGTTTCAAAGGTCCAAGCAGGTGTCAATTATGAAATCAAAGCTCGGAGTCGGTTTATCATTTATTTGTGGACTGTTCATTTGTAACAATGGTCTAGAATTTTATTTCTATTTCATTATCTATTACAACAAGGTGGTTGGGGGGTACTCTTTCGACGTGTTTCAAATCCTGGTACGCACAAAGAACCCTGTTTCCTAGCTTACCGACTGTCTTATGCTGGTACATATGGAAGGAAAGGAACTTGGCTACTTTTGAAGATGGTAATCCCAGCCCACGGTAGGTGGCTTTTCTTACGACAACAGATTTGAGGATTTCTATTTATAAACCAAAAGTTTCCTGTCGCGAGATTATTCCTACAATTCATGAAGGAGGAGGAGTGATTGGTTGGTTTGACGAAGCAACTCAGTCATCAGGAAACAATTGTGGAGCTAGGGGACATATAAGGATCAATGGATACATAAGTTATAAATGGTATCTCAATTGTGGATCGAGAACAAATACCAAAGTAAAACTTTTGGGAGCGTGGGCCCTTCTCACCTTGGCATCTCGTCTATCGATTCTGGAGTTCCATGTTCAGGGAGATTCAAATATCATCATTGAATGGTTGAAGGGGAAGAGTCGTCTTCAGGTGACCTCTTTGGAATGTTGGAAGGTCTGTATTGGAGAGCTCATTAAGATTTTTCAGAAAATTCACTTTTGCTCATGTATACAGGGAATATAACAAAGTTGCAGACAATTTATCAAAATATTCACTCTTGCAAGCGCCTAGGAAAATAGTCTACTATTGTTGTGAGGAGGAATATGAGGGTCCTCTCCAGTTTTTAGACATGTATTAGACTATTTTTCATATATTGTTTCCTATCTTGTGATAGGTTGTAGGTCAATAGTCACTCTTCGGATAGAGTTGTCTTGATAAGTCTTATGTTGATGATGGCAGTTAGAAGTAGTCTCTCTAACATGCCTCTTGCTCCTTCCTAGTTTTTTGGATGAATATGTCAGTGATAGTAGTGAGGAAGGCTTTGTCCAGATCTTTGGGACATTTTTTGTAAAGAACTGTTTATATTTATATAAATATAAAGCGTAATTTTTCTATGAAAATACATTGAAGTTTAATGTCATTTTCAATTCCATCCATGTCAACTTGTTATTTTTCTTAGACATATTTTTGGATACATCTCTTTTATTTATTTTTTATTTTTTCATTCTTAACTGATCGATGATAAAAAAAAATCTATCAAACTTGTTGTAATCCTTCGATGAAATATTTTAATTTAAATATTCTTAAAATTTTAAACTTAAATAACTCTACAAGCTCTAATATTTAAATTTAATTATTCTTAAAAATTTTAAACTTAAATAACTCTGCAAGCTCTAAACTTTATCTAAGCTAGGACCACATGTCTCTTAATATTTGTTCCTCGAATCTTTAAAATTCGTAAATAGTCTAATTATTTATTTTAAAAATATATATAATGTAATTTATTGTGTTATTTTATTGTTTATTTAAAAAAAATATGATGTAAATTAATGTGTTATTTTTAGATATTTCAATTTTTTTTTTTTTTAAATAAAAAAGAGGGTAGTACCTTCTATATTAGATAAGCACAGAACTTTAGACAAAAATTCAGAGTCTTGGCTAAAAACCACCAAAAATACTGCCGGTATCCGGAAACCAATATAACTGAGGGTCTGATAGCAGTTTTAGCAATAATACATATAGTTGAGAAGCCCCTGTCCTGCCCGAAGGAAACCAGAACAGGTGCTAATGGTCCAAGAGTGCATGAAACAGAAAAGCAGTAAACAAAAGTCAGGAAATAGTAAAACCTAATCACTCGTTGCGCCGTCACCTTCACCCGCCTGCCAGGTGTGCCTCGCTGGAATAGCAAACTCCTGCGCGCACAGGGGACACTTATGCTGAGCTGGAGCACCGAAGAACGCATCGAGGAGGATGTCTAAATGCTGGCTCATGAGGAGCGTCCTGAATTCCATGTCCGCCAGGTGGCTACGAAGCTCGAAGACCAAGGCCAAGTGTTCGTCGTTAAGAAGAAAACCATGCATTTCGCCACCCGAGCCGCTGCGAGGAGCATTCCCCGAGTCCAATTCCTCATCCAAGCCTGCCACTTCCTTTCTCTGCTCCGCTCGAGCCTCATTGTCCATAGTCACCTCAGTGTGAAACGATGGCAGGTCTCCCGGCCAGGGAGTTTCTTCAATGATGCAGCCTGGGGCTTCATCTTCTCTAATCAAGGCGCGAACAGAGCACTCCATGGCACAAGGTGCCACAATGCATGGCAAGTCTCCAATGGACGGGTCCTCCTCCACTATGCAGGTGGGCAGCTCGACCTCGTGCTCGGCATCCCTCACATTACTTGATTTACAAATGAGATTTTCCCTGCTGCAGCCAGCTTTCCGCTCAACAATGGTGTCGAGCAGCCTTCGTCGTTCTTCTTGAGCCTTTTTGCGAAGAATAGAGGACGCCAAAGCGAGAGCACATTCCAGCTGCTTCTTTCTGCGGCGCTGCGCCCTGTGAGCGTCCCAAGCCGAGCCCCGACGAGACCTGGCACGCTCGCGAACCATTGAGACCGGGTCGTGAATGCAGGCTCCAATTACAAACAACACAAGACTGAAAATTCTGAACGAGAGCAGCAGCAGGTGCAAATCCCAAACAAACCTTCGCAGACAGGTTTTCCCCGAGAGCAAAGAGCCCTCACCAAAGTGCATAGCGGAAGTGATGAACAGTCGAGCGAATGACATAGCAAACTCGCTCTGTCCTGGCTCATAAAATGACTCATAACTAGCCTCCATTAAAATCTGTCCTTCCGAATCCATGACCGGTCTGAACTCGCGGGAGTAGTAAATTGTCGCTCGAGGGAACCTCGCCGTTGTATGATCCCTGCGATGGCCTGCCCCCATTGTTAATGCTAATGCGTGGGTGGCTGCCATCTGCAGTTAAACCAGCACTTAAAGCCATCCTTAGTGCATGTCCATGTGTCGCTGACGCTGAGTGTCGTGTCACCCCATCCGAGATAGATATTTCAATTTTAAATATTATATAATATAAATATTTAATAAAAGTTGATTATAAAAAATTACATTTTTTTAAAATAATGATTATAATTGTATTAAAGAAAAAGAAAATGTTTGCAACTATACACAACCTAATTGGTCGT
>ML805363.1:0-15073 GCA_009831015.1 Picea engelmannii | reverse complement strand
CGTAGAAACCATATCTCGTCCTGAAGGCGGTTTTGTGGATGTCTTCACCCTTGATTCGGACTTGATGATATCCAGATCTCAATTCAATCTTTGAGAAGATGGAAGCCTCTCCCAATTGATCGAACAAGTCATCGATCCTAGGTAAGGGGTACTTGTTCTTTATGGTTACCTTATTGAGTTGTCTATAATCTATGCACAGTCGGAGGGTACCATCTTTCTTCTTCACAAACAAGACTGGTGCTCCCCATGGAGACACGATGGGTCGGATATAGCCTTTGTCCATCATTTCTTTTAATTGTAATTTAAGCTCAACTAGCTCCGGTGTGATCATCCTATAGGGTGTCCTAGACACTAGCACCGCTCCTGGTGCAAGTTCTATCGAGAAGTCAATGTCCCTTCTCGGAGGTAGACCCGGTACCTCTTCTGAAACACATCTCTATATTCTCTTAGTATGGGGTGGTCTTCGAGTCTTGGTCTGTCATCCTCAACTGATTTCAACACATGTATCGCATATAGTGGACATCCCTTTCTGCAATAATTTCTCATTTGAAGGGTTGATATTTGTCTCACCGAGACAGGTTTCTAGATCCCTTGAAGGGATATCCTTCTCCCTTCTTCACTTACACATTCTAAAGTTTTATGATAACAGTCCAGTCTCATTATATATGTGGCTAGCCGGTCCATACCAATCAACAGGTCATACAATCCTAGGGGTAGTATGTTAAGGGTTGCTTGGGTGGGGAATCCACCCATGGTGAATTGGCAAGCTGATATGACCCCCACTACCTTTCTTTTGTTGTCAGTGGCTAATTGTAGCAACCATGGCTTGGCATGTTTATGTGGCTGTAATTTACACTTATCAACAGCCTGAGGAGCTATATAACTCAAATTTGAACCAGGGTCAATTCGAATAGACACTAGATGGTTGGTGATCATACCTTCCATCTCCACCGCTGAAGCTTGGTGGTTGGCTTGTTTATTATCCACGACTGCATAAATTTGTGGCATACTCCTGGCCACGTCATTAACGGTGGTAGATTCTTGGATGTTGTAAATTCTCCTACTGTTCTGTTGTCGGTGCAGGCAGTCCCTCAGTAGATGTTCTTCTCCACAACCCCAACATTTCAAGGGTTCTTTCTTTGGGTTATCAATCTTTCCCAGGGTTGATCCAAGAGGTTTATTTCCGCTCTGGGAGGGGAAATTCTGCTAGTGTACACTTCGGCTAGGAAATCTCATCCTTGAATCCTTCTTATAGTTTTTAAATCTTGGGGATTTAAACCCCTTTTTCTAGAACCCCGAACTATTCTTTTGCTTCCATCCTTCGCGAGGTTCTGGCCGAAGCCCAAACTGTTCATAACAATATCTTGCCTTTCAGATAGTGTCTTCTAGGGTCTTTGGCTTGTCAAACTCAATCTTGTTCTGATAGTCCTTAGGTAGCTCACTGATGAATCGTTGCACCTTTTCCTTTTCTGCTTTTATATAGGGTACGTACCTCAACAACTCAAGGAATCAGCTGACATATTCCTCTATGGTGAGTTGTCCCAAATTGAGTTCATAGAACTCTTTAGTATTTTCATCGAAATACTTTTCCGAAAGATACTTCTTCTTGAAGTATTTTTCAAACCATTCCCAAGATAAGTCTTCTTTATGAATCCCTTTCACATTCTTAAGGTCTTCCCACCAAATGGAAGCCTTCCCATTCAGGTTGAAAGTGGCTACTCGGGCCTTCAAGTTTTCTGAGAAGTCATGGACTCTGAAATACTTCTTTAGTCCAAGCAGCTAGGCCTATGCTTCCTCTCCCCTCTTTATCTCACCGTCGAAAGAGGGTGGTTTGGCCTTCTTGAATTCTTCAAGATTATAGTTTTTGGAATGCTTTTGTTTCTTCCATTTTCTTTGAGAATGTGGCCTAGTTATGCTACTAGAAGATCCCTCTGAGTCGCTAGTTTCCTTTCCAGAGGAATCATCTGATGCTTGTCCCCTATCTCCGGGGTGGACCTTTCTCGAGGTTCTCTTCCCAGTGTGGCCACTTAAAATACCACGTTTTCGTATCTCGGGTGGACTTTGACTCCTCTTTGTCTGTCTTCGGTCCACGTGACTGGTGTTAGGTTCATGTTGCAGTTGTCTTTGTATATCGGATAAACTATGCAACGAGACTGCATTAATTTATGTTTGCTTCTCTTGCTCTTTTATCAACCTCTCGTTGTCGACCTTGCAGCTTTATAGTTCAGCCATGAGACTCCTCACAGTCTCAGCTAGATCCGGAGGGGTCTCTACCACCCTCCTTTCGTCAGACTCTTCGTCTTTATTATGGGATCCATCCCCCACTTCGTGGCGTGTCACCATTCTATACGTTTGCAGTTTTCCATGGTTGATCGTCCGCTTGCGTGCAGAAAAAACACTTATTGTCAGCTAACATTACATTCGTTCATAACCAACACTTAATTCATATTTCTTAAATGCATACACACCATAGAAATGCATACACACATAGCAATAAGTTGTCATTGTTTCTATAACAAGGGCTTAACCATCCTTTTTAGGAAGGGAGTAAGGTAAGATGTCACTTTTTAATGTGCTCGTCCATGAGCCCAAACAGGCCGAGTGTTGTAACCATGCTCTGATACCATTTTGTAACACACCCAAGATGACGAATACAATCTTTTGCCTTTCTCAAGGGACAAAATCTCAATTTCTGAAACCAAACAATTCTCTAAGACTTGATGGTCTCGTTCTATAGTTAAACGCAAAACCTTTCAGTTTCTTAGTGAAATTTTAAGGGTATATGCGACCTTCCCCTTCGCCCTACTATGAAAACTTGGAGTGTCGAGCAATAGCTCCTTTTGTGATTCGGTCTGCACAATTAAGTTCCAAGTGGAAGTTTCTCTCACATGGCCATGGGTTGTGACCCACCCTCTACCCAAAAGGCATTTTGGGACTTCGCATGTCGGGTATTCTACATGTGAGTTACCCTGACTTTCCCAACCTTCGAAACCCGACAAGGGTCTAGCGCATGTTATCTCTTCCCTTATCCTCCTCCACGTGACCACTACCCACGACCATAGGCTTAACCTAAACGGCACGTCGCGTTTCGCAACTTCGGGACTTTCGATGCAAGACGCCCCAACTCCTCCAACTCCCGAGTTCCGAAAGGGCTTAATAACTGTTAGCTCCCTCCTCTGGCCTTTGTCCATGTGACCATTTACTACGACCCGGAGCCTAACTCCAAGGCGCGTCGGAACTTCGCATATAGTGAGTTCTCACGACTCCCCTCTTTGACTTTTCTACCCTGCAAGTCAGCGAAATGCTGAGATCTCGCCATGTGTCCTCCTTAATGGATGACCATGATCAAATCACAATTTTTCATATCACGAGTTCGAACAATTATGCTCTTTGACCCTCTTGCTCTGCGAGTCAACAAAATGTTGAGATCTCACCACATGTCCTCCTTAATGGACGAACACGATTAAATCGTGATTTCGCATATCGCGAGTTCGAGCAGTTATGATCTTTGACCCTCTTGCTCTGCGAGTCAACGAAATGTTGAGATCTCTCCACATGTCCTCCTTAATGGACGACCACGATCAAATCAAAACTTGTCTCGTGCACCTTCCTCTGGATCCAACGACTTTTGGTTCACACACTTCAAATCTAATGGCTCAGATCTATTTTCCTCCTGTGCTCACTTCTCGTTGTCTGAACGTGGATTTCAATCACCCAGATCTTCTCTTCCACAACTGGGTCCTTAGGGAATTTTGAATTTATGCATACTCCTTGCGTTAATCCGTTCGCATCGGATCGACGATCCACGACCTTCCTTGGTCCAATGGTCCAGACCACATCGCAACCTAGGAGGGTCTTCTTCACAGTTCTTGTGCTCCTTCATTTAGTCTAAAATTTAGGTGGTTCTTAGTCTCCGCTTGCCTCATAGAGAGCTTGTGCATATCTGTACTACCTCTCCTGAGATTAATAGACTTCGTCCTCACAGTGATTGTGGGATTCAACCTCCACAATCAGGGAAGTACTCACTCGACTCTAGGACATGGATGCATTTCCCTAGGAAGGTGCTTTTGAGGAATTTAACTAGAACATAAGGGAAATCAAGCAGATGTAGAAGTTCTCAAGGACGAAAGCATACTCTTAATTTCATCATTCAATGCAGAAAACCATTTACAGGCATACAAAAACAAGCATGCATCCATTATTTCCAATTTAGAGTTCAAGGCATAAAAACACTTATCAGAACCATAAAGCGTGAAGAAACTGCTGAGAGGGGTGCTCGTTTCCACCCAACCATAGGCTCAGTCACTTCCAATGGATTTATCACTGGCCACGATGCTCTAAGATTCAATCTCTGACTTCCAGCTTGACGGAAGTTAGGGACGAAGGTTACTCTCCTTCTCCCCATACAGGAATAGGTAAGGATGAAGGATTAATCTCCTTCGCCTGTCTCTGTCCATCTATTCCCTATGATCAGAACTCGCTTGTTCACTTTTGATCCTTCCTCAAACCCAAGAGCTCTGCTCCTCATCTCTTCACTCTTCGTCGGCCAGGCCCCTCTGTCCACCATGCTTCCCTTATTGCCTCCATCGACAAGGTTGCGTGTGGCTCGAATCCCCCCATCCGTGGTCAGGTCCAGAAGCTATACAGATGGGCAGTCTGCCCCATCCCTCATTAACTCTTGAGGAGGCCCTTCCCACCTACCAGCCTGACGAAAATTCATTCCTGGTCATAGGGTTATTCTGATCTGAGCAAAATTAACTCCAGCATGGTATTGGTTCAATGGAGGTTAACACAACCATTCTAAGTCCCCTCCACCACCTTTTCATCAGCAATTGTGGCCTCTCTTAGCACGTCCCCTTCTCAGCAGTCATGCAACATGTAACATTTTCTATTACAATAATCAAAATTTACATTCATCGATCTTCTACACAAGGTCCATCAAATCAAACATTCACACTTTTAAGTTTTCCATAGTTCCTCGGTCCATATAGTTATATTTACATACTGGGGAAAACAAGGTGTTACAAAACTCCACAGAAAAAGGAAAAAGGCGAAGCTTGATTTAAGGGAATATTTTATTAATATTTATGAAAGATTAATTTATGGACATATATTTATCCTAAGTTCCCGAAGGTAGGTAACGGGTCACCAAGTGGCTAAAGCTACTTCTGAATGTGACAATTGTCGAGTTGAAGGCATGCAATATATATTGTTAGCCTTAGTGTAATTCAGGGGATTATCACTCATTTTCGGGAATCATTCTAACAAATTTCCTTTACGAAGGAATACATATTTTGTTGTAACTTATTGTTATTTCTTAACCATGTGCTTGGGGAAGGCTCGTTTACTGTCGAAGAGGCGGGTTGTCAAGCCCGTGAGCATTCTCTCCAGGTGAGAGTTTGTTGGGAATTGTTTCCTGGTGTGTTGGGCATTAGATACAGGGATCTGAGACTTCCTGTCTGGCCTATTGCTAAAGCCCCGGAAGGGAAGTGGGGTAGTCGAAGGACTATTGAGAAGAGAAGGGGAACAATTACTGGGGTGGGACATGCATGTGGGGAATGAGGGACTGTATGCTAGTTGCAACAGTCAGTGCCTTGGATTAAGTCTTTTATTGAATATTAGACCATAGCCTAGAAATAGGAACCTTTTTTCCTGTGGATTTTAAACTCGGCTCGAGGGTGACCTATCGTTGAAAGTTTATGAGTGACATAGTCTATGGCTGGGAGGAACATCTAATTCCTGCACACAGTTGGTGACTTTTCATAAGAGATACGTGCCCTTCACATGCGTATTTAATTACTATGTGCTCTAATGTTATATTTTAAATGGGTTCATATTCTGTATGAGTTTGCATCTATTTATTTGTAGTTAAATCAATGCAATGTTATTGCTTATTGAACCCATTTATACAGGTGGGTACTATGATATGACCCCAAGTGGGGAATATATGGGGTTAAATGTATATGATATGACCCTAAGGGGGGCATATATGAGGTTAAATGCACATGTAATGTGTAAATGTATATGTAATAGGGTCGACCTAATAATAAAAGGGGTCAAATGTGAAATGTGAATAGGTATATAGATATCATGTACTCATTATTGAGGACATGTAAATTGTCATGTATGGATGTATTTGGGTATTTGGTTCATAACATAAAAACATTATATGCTTTGATGAGGTAGTTCTTTCGGATTCATTGCATTGGTTTTTTATTTTCAACGTTTTGGACCAAACCAATGTGGTCCATCATCAGGAAAAGTTTTTGAGATATGAAGGAAAAATGATAAATCAAGTGTATAAATACATGAAATTTTTTTTATGAAGAGACGACTTATTAAAATATGAAATCTAAAAATATAAAACCTAAAAATTATTATTTATTAATTAATTTCTAGAATCAGTCCTTATGGTTAGTGTTGGGATCCAATTATGACTAATTTTCCATCCATCATCTTTGTTTAGATTGTTAGGTTGTTTTTCAATCTCGATGGCTTCCCTAAATTTCCTATTGTGATAGTGATCTATCTTAGCAATAATTTTGGTGTCTTGAATACAAATGTGATGTTAGTTTTGTCTGAATGTTCTACTAAAGATGAGGGACGAGTGCGATTGTGCTTGATGTCAGCAGCATGTTCTTGAATCCTAATTCTAAAGGAACGACATGTTTCTCCTATGTATTGTTTACCACATGAGCATGGGATCATATAGACACCCTTCTGTTTAATGGGATCAACATGGTCTTTGACTGACCTAGGGGAATTCCTAATAGTGTTTAAGGGTTTGAAAGTTGCCCCAATTATTTTCTTCTTCAAAATCCTAGCAAGCTTGTTTGTTGTCCCTTGTATGTAAGGTAAGAAAACCTTGGACACATCATTATTTGTTTGTTCTTTATTTCTACATGTTTTAGTGGCATTTCGAAAGGCTTTAATCACCTTATGTTTTTTATATATGTTATCTTTTAAAACATTGAGGAGATGATTTTTTTCTTCATCAAGGTTTTCATCATCAAAGATTCTAAAGGCCCTAATAGCTAGGGTGTTGAGAACCCTTAATTTTTGGGCAGGGTGATGATGGGAATTGGTATGAAGCTACTGTTTCGTGTGAGTTTTCTTCCTATAAACTTGGTGGGATAAGGATCCATCAGGTCTTTTTGTGACTCTAACATCTAGAAAAGGAAGACTACCTTTATCTTCAACCTCCATAGTGAATTTGATGTGATTATATTGTTTATTGAGGTGATTCACAAATTCGTTTAATTTGTCACAACCATGGGGCCAAATGACAAAAGTATAATCGAAAAACCTATTCTAGTATTTGGGTTGGAAGGGTGAGGAGATAAGGGATTTTCTTTCCAAATCCTCCATGAATAAATTAGCTATGATGGGAGAGAGGGGGGATCCCATAGAAACCCCACAAGTTTGTTCATATATGTCACCCTCGAAACTAAAAAATGTGGATTTCAAACACATTTCAACTAACTTAGCAGTATCTTGGTCAGTGATGTTCTTGATGACCTCCATAGCTCCATCAATGTGAATTTTAGTAAAGAGAGAAACAACATCAAAACTTACGAGGGTTTCATCCTTGTCCAATTTGATGTTTTTGATCTTGTTTACAAAGAAGGTGGAATCTTTAACAAAAAAGCTAGTATTGTCAACTAAGGGTTTGAGTTTATGAGCCAGATATTTTGCAAGTTGATAAGTAGGACTGCCTATTGTGTTGACAATAGGTCTAAGCAGGGCCCCTTCCTTATGAATTTTGGGAAGCCCATAGATCCTTGGGGTGGAAGGGCAATTAACAAGCAATTTATTTTTATCATCATTATTTATATTGCTTAACTTAATGGCATTGGAGACTTCCCTTGCAATCTTTTTTAGGGGATTTTTATTAAGTTTCTTATAACTTCCATTGTTATTGAGGTGGTCTAGTATTTTTTCAATGTAATTATCCTTGTTCATAATGACAACAGCCCCACCTTTGTCTGCTTTTAGAACTGCTAAGTTCCAATTATTGTTTAGGGATTTTAGAGCCAAAAATTCTTATTTAGTGATATTGCTCTTTGGTGGTTTTACTCTGCGGAGAATTATTGAGCAATCTTGTCTTATTTCTTCTTTAACATTGTCTGAAATGTTTTTAGTACCATTTTCAATGCTACATAAGATATCCTCGACATGAATTTTTCAAGGGGCAATAGCAAAGTTAAGACCCCTTTCTAGTAACCTAGTAGTGTATTCATCGATGGGATGGGTAGATAGGTTGATTACTAAATTATTACGTTCAATGGATCTGACTTGGTTGCTATTACACTCAATAGTTTTAACCTAGTTTCTATTGTTATTGGAAATACTAGGGACGAGATTAGGGTACACGTTATTTTTATTGTTACCAACACAACCACTATTGGATAAAAAAACCAATGCGATGAATCTGAAAGAACTACCTCATCATAACAATGGTCGCAAAATTCTTAGAACACAAATTATATTCTTTTCAATCTGGCTTGTTGTGAGGATTGAAGGCCAAGAGTAAACTAGAAAAAAAAAAACTCTTTTTGTTGTAATAGGTTGTGTATAGTTTTTATTTTATTTTTTTACTACAATGGGAAAACCTATCGTAACTCAGTTGTCAACCAATAGTGGGAACAACTATCGTTGGTTCCTATTTGTGAATGTAGGTTGACTCATTATCGTTATTCAAGGAAAACCATGCCACCTGGAATAACCTGTTGGTGGTGTGTAAGGGGGCATACTTACACACTTGCCATATTGATCCAGGAGGATCTATAAGGAAAAAAATCAAAGTCCTAAATTCTCATAAAAAAAATGGCACCAAGTCGAATGTCTCATCGATAGATTTCTTTCGGCGTAAACGATTCATCAAACGGAGTTAGGACGAAGAAGTTATGGATGATCAAAGTTATGGTCAACCCAGTCAAAGTCAACCTGATGACATCAACATCCGTACATATAACGCCATTAGCCAAATATGCAGAGGTCACATCAACATAAGACATGGCAGCATGACATGCTAACATGTGGCATGTTGATTTAGCTCTTTTGGTGGCCACTTGGGCCAATTGGCAAGTGCCACGTGGCACCCCCAGGTGACACCACGTGGCACCACCGAGGGGCCACCACGTGGCCCTCAGATAGACCGAAACATGGCAGCCTCACACAGTGACCAATGACAATTGACTCAGCATATGACTAGACAGGGGGCAACATGTCCCAATCCGCCACATGGCCCAATCACATGGCACCACATGGCAGCCTCAAAATGCCCAATGGGCTATGGATAAAAAATCAAAATTGAAAAATGAGGTTGACCCCTGACCGACCGACGACCAACGCTAGTGGAAACACTCCGCAAAATCTGGCAAATTGCAACGCACTTCCGGTGACAAGGAATAAATGATGCCCGAAAACCATATTTTCGTGCAGGAGTCTCATCCAACTTGGCACAGGTGTTAAAGTTATCGGTGGGAACACCAATTTTGATGAAGGTTAAAATGGTTTTGATAGTATGATATATGGTTGCTACCATATATATGTAATACGTTGTAACTTATGCTAAAAATGGGGAGCCCGCGGGTTTGACCCCGGGTCTCCCCAACCATAGCCCACTATTATTACCATTACGCCAAAGTTGGAACTTGTTAAATATCGCCAAGTAACTTTACTTAAAGGCATTCTATCAATGAGCGATGGGAATCCCCTCCCAACAATACGATGGGCACATTTTCCAATGCAACTATGGGAGCAATAATTGCAGGTTGTCGAAACACTTTACGAGGCAAAGAGCCCAAGAGGGGCCTGGGATGAGCAGTGTCAAAATTTCATGATTTGATAGTCATTTATGCACGTTTTCTCTCCATGAGTCCACCAGTGATGTCCATTTTTACATTTGGGCAACAAATCAGAAGTCCATTTCTCATACTAGAGGTATAATGATGTATTTATGCCAATTTTAATTGTTGAGACAATAAAAATCCTCTCCATTTTGAAGTGGGCCCAAAGATGTAGTCCATCCTTGGGACGAACTATGTTATCATGTCTTGTGTTCTTTCTCTTCTTCTGACTTTTCTCCATGATTATGTCATCTTTAATTAATGTTGTACATAAGCTTTGATTCATACTATTAATGCAATTTATGTAATGTCATCAAGGGAAAGATCCTGGATCAAGTTGGTATCAAAGCAGTCTTCTTTGACTTGAATTGCGAGTGTGAATGCTTACCAGGGCCAAGCTCAAAGTAGGTGAAGGAAAACTTAAGACTTTCAACCCAAAGATTGGACGTGCAACTCAAGGAAGGAAAATGGATGATGAAGAGAGGCGTGTCGAGCATGAGCACAACTTTCAAATGATATTGTACTAGATGTCATACATGCTAGAAAAATTGTATGTAGATTATGAGAAGAGAGTTTCAAAGAAGGATAAGAAGAAGAAAGTTAAAAAAGACGATAATGCTTCAGTGAACCATGGAATTGGAGGAGAACCTTTCGAGACTCCATCACCATCTTCAAGTTCAAGCTCTTCTTCCTCTTCCTCTCATTCTCATCAGTCTCAACATTCTCATCATTATAGTTTTCATCCAAGTACTTCTAAAAATCCATTGTTGAAACTAGATGTGAAATTTAATTTGTCCATGTTTAATGGAGAAGCTAATGCAGATAAGCTTAATAATTGGATAAGACAAATCAGATTTTACTGCAATGTACAACAAATCGAAGAGGAAGAGGCAAAGATCTAGTTGGATTCTCTTCAGCTGGAAGGCACAACTCTTGTTTGGTGGGAGAGCAAACTTCGAAAAGGTAGTAAGCATAATGGTAAACTCATTTCTTCATGGTCTAAATTTACATCTGCATTGAAAAAGCAATTCTATCCACTAGGTTATGTTCAAAAAGCCATGATGGAATGGAAAAATTTAAGACAGGGTAAAGGTTAGAGTGTTCAAAGTTTTACAGAGGAATTTAGGAAACAAGCACTTGCATTGAATATTCCCTTATATTATCATGAAATTTTGATGAAGTATATTGATGCAGTTCATAGTTACATTCGACATACATTATTATTTTTTAACCCCACAAACTTAGATGAGGTGTGTGTGCAAGCAACTCACCTTGAAAGCAGGGGAAATAATGAACGAGAAGATCACAAGCATCCAGAAGACCATTTCAAAAGGAAAGGCAAAGGAAAGGATAAGAGGACAACTACAACAAAGAAAGAGGGAGAGAAATCATATTGCACTCATTGCCATAAATATGGGCACGATGATGAGCATTGTTGGAAGTTGCATCCATAGTTAAGATCAAAGTGATTTGGTGGCCAAAGGAAGTAGAAAATTGTTTCTACCATGCAAAAAGACCTAGATTCTGACTCAAACAATGAAGAGAAAATCACAGCGGTTGGACTACAATGTAAAGTTTCCTTGCATGCTAGTTCAAGTTATGAAATTCCATCTCTTGAAAATGATGAAAGAAGAAGTGAATTATTCCACATAAGAGCAGTGACAAAGCACACAAAAATGGAAACTTTGTTTGATCTAGGCTCACAAGTTAACTTGATATCTAAAGAGATTGTATGGAAATTGGGATTAACCACAACACCTCTCCAAAAACCTTGCCCTCTTGGTTGGGTACATGATAATGCAAAACTTCAGGTTACCAATTAGTGTAGATTGAGGTTTGATATTTCTTCTAAGCTAATAGATGAGCTTGATTTGGATGTATTTCCTTTGGATCTTTGTGGTATTGTATTAGGGAGTCCTTATCTTTATGACAGAAAATAAATCTTCTTCCGAAAAGAGAACAAATACCATCTCACAAAAGATGGAGTGGAGTATATTGTTAGATCTCATAACATGGAAGCAAACCCATCACTTATTAGTGTAGGTCAAATGAAGAGAGTTATACATACTTGTAAGAACCTTGTGCTTACAATTGTAAGAACTAAAGAGCCTGATAAGTCCAATGCTCTCGATACTCTTAATCTTTTACACAAAAATGAAATGCTTGAGATGAGGCAGGTCTTTCAGTGGGGAGGCAAACAGAAAAGGGCCTTCGACGCTTTGGGAGAAAAGATCAACATGCACCGATACTAGCTATACTAGACCTTCAACAACCATTCAAGGTTGCAACCGATATCGGTACAAATTCCATGAGAGTAGATATACCTTTTAGACCTCCTAGTTTTGCATATGTTGTTTTGAAGAATGTTCATGTTAGCTATGTTGAAAAATATACTATTGACGAAGTCTTCAAAAATGTATTTGAGAGGCTAATACATGGCTTGCAGGTGAAAATATTTTGGTTGTAGGACAAACTATTCTACCATTTGGGTAAACCTCATATTCCTACCATTGTGAAAATGCAGGTAATTGGAGAAGCTTACACTTCTCTTGTATTTGGGCATTTTGGGGTAGACTGGATTGTAATGTATTTGCTAAGGCTATGTTTTCCTTGAATGAATGTAATTGTAACCATGAATGTAAAGGGGTCTGTGTTGTGCATTTTTAAGCCCACTAATAGAAAATTGGGGTTGTACACACCACTCCCTATTCCTTCTCATCCTTGGAAGAGTATATCCTTGGATTTTGTAGGGGAGTTGTCTATGTCAAAAATGGGTCATGACTACTTGCATGTAGTAGTGCATAGGTTTAGCAAGACGTGTGTCTTGGTGTTATGTAAAAAGAAAATCATTGTTGAGCGATTTGCTCACCTTTTCTTTCAACATGTATGGGTCCACTTTGGAATGCCCACATCCAATATCTCGGATCGAGACACTTGATTCCTTGGAAATTTTTTGTAGAGAATGATGGACACCAAGTTGAAGAGGAGTGTTGCTTTCCATCCACATGTCAACAGAAAGACATAGGTTGTTAACAGAACAATGGTTCACTTGCTCCGAGGTTCTGACAACAAACATCCCAAGTTGTGGTGTGACAAGCATAGAGTTGATCACCAGTTTCAAGGGGGAGATCAAGTGTGGTTCCACATTAGTAGATTTCAGTTGAAGGGAGAAGGAAAGATGCTCAAACCCATCAGATATGGACTCTTCACCATCTTGGAGAAAATTGGCACAAATGCCTTTCACCTCGATCTACCACCGTACATGCAGACATACTCAGTTGTGAACGTAGAGAATCTGAAACTTTATGAGCCTCCAATGATCATGGATCAACGAGAGATTGTTTTGTTACCTTCAGTACATGAGTTTTCTCCTGAGTACTTGGATGAGTTGAAGGAAGATATCATCCTGGACATAAGGAGGAGGACTTCACGCAGGGGTGATGTAGAAAATCTTTGAGTAGCGTGAAGGGCACACATCCAAGTAAAGCACGATGGATAGAGAAAGAGAAAGTGAGGTAAAAATTCCCTCGCTTTCCTGTTGATTGATGAGGCTTTTGGAGGCCCAAAATCTTCTTAGTGGGGAGGAATGATCTAGGAGGATCTAAAAGGGAAAAAATTCAAAGTCCTCAAATCTAAAAAAAAATGCACCAAGTCAAAGAGATTGTTGAGAGATTTTTGTCGGCATAAATGGTTCGTCAAACGGAGTCCGAACGAAGAAGTTATGGACGGTCAAAGTTGCAGTCAACCCAGTCAAAGTCAACCTGTTGACATCAACATCCATATAGATGACATCAACAGCCAACTATGCAGAGGTGACATCAGCATGATATGTGGCAACATGATAGGATGACACATGGCAACACAACAGGCTGACATGTGGCATGTTGATTTGGATTTTTTGGTGGCCACTTGGGCCAATTGGCGAGTGTTGCGTGGCACCCCCAGGTGATGCCAGGTGACACCACCCAGGGGTCACCATGTCGCCCTCATATAGACTGACACATGGCAGCCTCACACAGTGACAATGGTTTTTGATTCGACGGATGATTGGACAGGGGCAGCCTATCCCAGGGCACCATGTGGTAGCCCCAAAATGCCCAATATGGGCTACGCTACGGATCAAAAATCAAAATTGAAAAACGGGGCCGATCCCAGACCAGTTAGCACTGAACCCGGCGATCAACCCCGACGACAACACCCCGCAAAATCTGGCGAATCCCAATGCACTTTCGGTGGCAAGGAATAAATGAGGCCCGACAACAATATTTCTGTGCAGGACTCCCATCCAACTTGGTGCAGGTGTTAAAGTTATCGGCGGGAACACCAATTTTGGCGAAGGTTAAAACAATTTTGGTAGTATGATATATGGTTGCTACCATATATATGTAATAAGTTGTAACTTATGCCAAAAATGGGGAGCCCATGGGTTTGACCCCTGGTCTCCCCAACCATAACCCACTATTATTACTACTATACCAAGGTTGGAACTTGGCAAATATTGCCAAGTAACTTTACTTAAAGGCTTTCTATCAACGAGCGACAGGAGTCCGCGCCCAACAGTACGATGGACACATTTTTCGATACATGTACGTGAATAATAATTGCATGTTGTCGACACACTTTACGAGGTGAAGAGCCCAAGAGGGGCCTGGGATGAGCAATGTCATAATTTCATGATTTGACGCTAGTGATGTTCGTTTTTTCATATGGGAAACATATCATAAGGCCATTTTCAAACTTGAGGTATAATGATGTATTTATGCCAATTTTAATTGTTGAGATAATATAAAGCCTCTTCAGTTCGAAGTGGGCCCAGAGACGTAGTCCATCCTTGGGACGAACTTCGTTATCATGTCTTGTGTTCTTACTCTTCGTCTCATCTTTTCTCCATGATTATGTCATCTTTAATTAATGTTGTACATAAGCTTTGATTCATACTCTTAATGCAATTTATGTAATGTCATTGAGGAAAAGATCCTGGATCACATATGCCTATGTGTCTTGGGTTGTTAACTTGTTTCCTTACGTCCAAGGAAAATGAGCTCTTAACCAAGCAGAAATAGTTTTAGATCATACTCCACGACCAATTAGGTTGTGTATAGTTGCAAACATTTTCTTTTTCTTTAATACAATTATAATCATTATTTTAAAAAAATGTAATTTTTTATAATCAACTTTTATTAAATATTTATATTATATAATATTTAAAATTGAAATATCTA
>ML805362.1:28351-110009 GCA_009831015.1 Picea engelmannii | reverse complement strand
TATTGAAATTAATTTGCATTATTAATGCCTCTTGAAGTTCTACAATGTTTACATCCGTGATACCATTTTGTTACAATTCCTATGATGCTATTGTTTATAGAATATGTTGGCACCAAAGAAGAAAGTGGCACCATTTTAAGTATGCAAATAAAGTAAAATATATAAAAAAAATCAATCAACATGCTTACCATAAAAAACACCTAGTCTTACATAATAGTGCATGGTGTATGCATATATGTCATACAATGTAAAAGATCTCTATTATGTCGGAATGGGTCTTGATGCATCGTATACATGTATCCCTTCTCATAATTATTTTAATTCATCAATTAATGGTAAGAGGCAAACATCTATTCTCTTCACTTCTATTCTACTATGAACTATAAGAACCAACATAAGATGTTCATTCTTCATGGACAACCATAGGGGGTATTTTATTGATCACTACCACCAGCGAAACAAAGTTAAGTTGGTTGGAGGGAATACATGTTAACTCCATCAATGACTATGTTCAATCAAAGGCTTTGTCCTTCATCCTTGAATTTATCAAGCCATGTAACTTTTATATGCTTCATGGTTATTGAATTTGCTAAGATCAGCATAACACTTGACTCAAGTCTTCTCTATGAAGCATAACACCTGCAATGGAAAATTCTTTGTAAACAAACAATCCTTTGAATCCTTGGGCTTACAAGGATGTGCTTCAATATCGTATAAGGAGGACTATGTCCCTTACCATTTAAATTTTTTTTCCCATACATGTCATGTTGAAAAGTCAACAAGAAATGTGTGTCTAATTTATTTTTCCCTTAAATAAATTGGACAATAAATATTAATCTATTATCTCATAATTACTTGAAAATAGTTAACTGAAATGGAAAATCAGTTAGCTATAGGAAATTCGAGTTCAAAGGTTGACTGGTGGGACATGGAAGTTGAATTAGTTGTAACTAAGTGACTTGAAATTGTAACAGAGTTATAAGTGTAGTTATGTGAGTTGTGAAGTAGTTTAACTCAATTAAGTGGGTTAAGATCAGTTGTACTAGTTGTAACTGAACTTACACTAGTGAGAGTTCAGTGAATTAATTATTAATTAATTCACAATCAGTGATCTCACATGCAACTGAAGATTTACCACTGTTAACTACATGCATGTCAGATCCAATGGGGATGCAATTGAGATAACAGGTGAAAGGGACAGTTTGGCTATTAGTTATGATTTGAGTGAAGTGAACTCATGCAATCACACACACAGTGGATGTGCCCATGAGCAATGTGCACCCTAGGCAAGATCATTTCGAATCATTTGCAGGTATTCCATTGCAGGGATTGCGTAGAGGAGGCAGGCTGTCTGGAGGCAGAGAATTGACACATGTATTTGCTTATTTTTGTATGACAGCGTGAGACGATTGTATTACACTGAGAGATCTTGGATTAGAGTTTTGTATTAGATGGTTTCATGATCCATGATATACATAATATATGATAGTGGGGTTTTTAGCTTTATGCTTTCCCGGTAAAACATCTGTGTTATGTGCGATTGATCTTTCTTCTTGATATTGCAATAGGCGATCGTGTTTTAAATTCTGCAAGAATATTAGTAGAAGTGATTCTATATTTAACAGTGGCATATAATTGTTAGATCAGGAGAATCCAGGCAATACATAATTTGTATTAAAATTTCTACATGTCCTGTCCATACTCTAGACATATCTACTTGTCTATGTATTCGCCTCTGTAAAAATACAATCATTCAAATAAATGTGAAATGATATGTATTCAATACCCAACCTTTTCAACAATATGTTTACCTATTCATAATTGTTGGGTAGGACATTATCACTTGGAAATACCTTATCTTTTAATAACGTACAATTTGTAAGTAGTCTAAACATACAATCATTAAGTAGGCATAAAATCCATTTTCATTGTTAATTGTGTGACACGATTCATTAAAATATGGGACACTTGATGGTTAGTTGCCTTAGTTGTGCCGACACACACACATTTGACATACCATGGCTTGCCTTTAAGTTGTGTAGTAATATTGTTATCCCTAGTTAAATAGACCTTTGACCTGTGTCCAAAGAGAGGGGCGGTGGAAGTAGATTTCATGTTTCGAAGAAGGTATTGGAAATATGAGCATCATGCCCATCTCTCTGGAATTCATTTAATGACATTCCCTCTAAGGCATGGGTATCCCTTAAGAAATCATTCATACCAACCTTTGTATCATTATTTTCTCCCTAACATATGAAGAACCAATGTCATTGTAGGTGTTATGAGTTGGTGACTCAATATATAGTGAGAATTGAATAAGTAATTGATTCAACTATGCTTGGTATGCTTCCTCTCCAAGTTTTGTTTGTTTTGCAACCTTCTTTCAAGTTGACAATGTAGGGGTGGTGCAATGGTAAATATGTCTTTCGTTGTTTGAATTTGATTGTGGAAATATTGAGCATTGAATCAATGATATCAATGAGCACAATGCATTTAATATGTTTATACAATAGATCAAACATTTATTAAAAGCATGGAATTTTTTCRTCCAATGCACATGCCACCAACCACTTTATTAAACAAATGTCGAATTAAGCAATAAATTTATATTAATTCCATTGAAAATCCAAAAAACATTACTCAATGATATTTTTTTATGCCCCACAAGGAGGTATAAATGTAGTTCCAATGCAAACTACTTTTGACGAATAGTTGGTGGTATATGAAAGTTATAGTTTATTAGCAACCCATCACCAAGTGACATGCTACATATTGCATACACAACAACAAATCTGAATGTCTTCATTTTTAGAGAGAACTATTTGTCATTGGAGTGTTCCTCAAATGAACGATTTGCACTAACCAGTGAGCAACTATAGCTATTTATGAACCTTGAATTATTTCCATTAGTGTGTTGATGACCATCGATATAGTAGGTTATTCTTATAAAAGTTTCTAGAAGCATAACCATTTTTGCAAATACTACAAACAAAAATGTAATGTTTATATTTAACAATATTCAAATACTTAGATGGACTATAAAGATGACCAAATAAGGGCATAAGTGCTACTCATTAAACAAACACATATGAAATAATAAACAACCCAAAAATTATAACATCTATTTTAGACTTAGAAATCATGTAATTATTACCACAAAAGGTGAATTAAGTCCTAACATGAAGCACAAACAAGGAAAATGACCACACACCATATAAAGCATGATTGTAACAAGTCTAGTATTTACTTTGCAGATGGACATGAAGAGAGAAACCATCCTTGTCATCCAAGAATTGAATCAACCTTGGTGTACTTTGACATTGTTGCTCTCAACATATACAATTTTTTGGATCTCCTAGTAGAGATGTTTTGGGTAGTATTGATATCATGCTTTGGCTCACTAAAACTTTGGTTGACTCAACATAAGAAGATGAATTGGTTAATTTTGAACAAAACATAGTTGATTTGACTTTCAAATTTACAAAAAAGAATCCTATGGAAGTGTTCTTATGTGGACTCTTTTCAATCCTCTATTGGATTGTTGACCACAGTGGGAGGTACTAGATTTGAAAAATTTGGGTAGTCGGTCATAACATAATGGGACAATGATATATGTTGAGGGTTCACCTTCAACCTTTTATGTTTTGAACATCCACTTATTACTAGGGTGTCAAGAAAAAGATCAAGTTCACGGTGAAGTACCACTGGTCCAGGATGATTACTCAAAGATGGCAAGTCATCGTTGACGGGGTAAAGTGATTCTCCATTTTTATCTACCATCTATTTGTGGTGATTTTCTCTAGATAAGAGTTGTGGCACTTTTGTACTAATGAAATATCAAGTGCATTCGAACTCGAACTCAAATCAAGATTTTGTAAAATTTAATGCACAATTATTTAAATGCACACACAAAGATAACATATATTCAAAATATAACTAACCTATGGACTTACTACAAAGGGAAAGGATGATCTTGATGAATTTGGAATGGTAAATCTAAATAATCAACCATTTTGATGTTATCACTTTTTCTCAATGCATTTGAGTCAAAACCATAATCAATGTCTTTGTATTTTTTAAAAGAAAGTCTAGAAAAGATGTAATATTCTAGCTTTTAACAAATTTTTAAGGTTTTTTTTAAGTAATCAATGTCTTTGTATTTTTTAAAAGAAAATCTAGAAAACATGTAACATTCTAAATTTTAACAAATTTTTGAAAGTGATTTTTAAGTAATTGGTGTGCCTAGTTTACATAGGTGCACTAGGACGGTTGTGTATACTAGATGCACCAATGAGCTTGATTTTATTGCACACCAAAAAAATACTTATGCTAAAAGCTTTACAAAGATCTATTTGTGGAGGCTTGCATTTCTATTTTCATCAAGAACTATTCTTTTTTTTTAACCAAGAGAATCGGTAGACTCGCCTATTGTCACCGAGGGGACCCAGGGTCAAGTAAAAAAGATTGCCCCTATAAGTGTGATCCCAACATAGGTGATCACAAACCATGCTAAGCAGTTAAGACGAGTTTCGAACCTGGGTGGGGTCCCTATAATGGAAAATTTATGTCTTCCAAAATTTTCATCAAGCATTGTTACTCTAATGCATTTACAACGTTATAGTGCAATGGTGCACTTAAAACTGCCAGACAAATTGCATGTCGAAAAAAAGTTTTTTAAAAACAAAGAATGTGTTTTATAATTAATGTACAAAAAAAAATTTGAGATTTTGATTTTGTAAAAGTGAATAAAACAAAATCTTAATCCATTGTTGTCCTAAAAGCTAGATTATAAGAGACTTTCACCAAAGAAAAGATCATACTGGATATATTTCCCGAAGAACAAAATTTGTAAAATGTCATCATGGATTGCATATAAATTTGCAAAGAAGAAATTTCAAATATATAACTTCATTCTCTTCATCTTAACAATTTTACTCAAATGATTTATAAATTCTCAAAAAAAATTATTTATATTTATATTTACAGTTACAGTTCATTTCAACAAAATAAAAAGTTCTAAATTTACTTTCAACAGTACAAACCCTAGCTTTGTTATTGTTTTTCTATTGTTTTTTTGTTAATGCAAACCTTGGCAATAAGGGTCTAATCTCTTCACTCTTTTCACAATGATATATTTTTTTGAGATTTGAACATTTGTTAGTTTTTATGGTTATTTTGGTGTAAATAATATTTTAATACATTGGGGCCTTTCATTGCCTTGGATTCCAAAACCCGTCCATGTGAAATTAGAAAAAATGAATTACACAATGCACATTATACAATAGATACACATTGGTGCATTGAGCATTCTAGATCACACCACTTGACATGAAAACTTGCAGAGGTATTAGTGTGTGATAGTTTTGTGTAGTTGTACATCAAAGTGCACATATATGCATTACTATACAAAGCGTACCACCTAACCCAAGAAAAAGTTTTAGGTTGAAATTCTTTAATTACTTTGTAAAACACATTTCATGATTAATATATTTTACTATACGGGGATTTTATCGATACAAATTGTTTATAAAAAAAATCATGGAAAAAGACTTATAGCAACACATGAAAAAACATGTTATGACAAATTACTTGAAACTTTAATATAAAAATAACATATTTAAATTATTTGTAAGTTTAAATGATATGTATTGGTTGCGTGCATTATAAAAGTAAAAACTTGATAAGATTGTTTACAATCTGAAAAGAAAAGAATGTGAAAACTTTATGGAAATATTTTAAATATTCAAGATCGACATGAAGTTTATTTTATTTTTATTTTTTCTAATTATGTATTTTTTAACAATAATAGATAACATGTTTCAAGTATTCCATTTCACATAATGAAAGTTGTGTAGGGTACAATAGTGAGGGAACATAAGGTCCTCATAATAACACAAAATTACATAGATGATAAGGAAATCAGAGCATCTAGAGGTGTAGAAAGTCAATACCATATAGATTTTTTTATTTATAAAACTATAAGGAACATAGTGAAAAAAACATATAAACATTCTAAATCTATTTAATGAATCCAAGGATCACATTATATTTAAACTATAACAAATATTTTCAAAGCAATGTGTAATGAGACTTGCAATAGCAAAAATGTACAATAACACAAGATAATCATTTAAAAATGGTATCACTAAGTCCCCGCGGTGTAGAATAGACGATAATGGAGTGTTCTGTTAAGACACTATGTGATGTGAAGTCATCGGTTCGAAACCTCTAGGAACACCAAAAGTCCAGCCATGTTAAGGGTTGGTGTGTATCAGGCCGGGTGCGATCCCCAAGTGTCCCGCAAGTCACAGACAAACTAGCAAACAAAAAAAAATAGTATCACTAACATGTTTTTCTATAATATGTATATATTAGTCCAAAAAATATTAAATTGATATTTATGTTATATTTTCCCTAATAAAAAATTGATTGTTATTGTGCTTTCTGTTTTTTTAGAGATATTTTGAAAATAAAGATAAAACAAAATGATATCCAAAACATATTTATTAGAATGTCCAAAAAAATGTACAAGTAGATGGTCAATTAAATAAGAATAATTAAATCACGAGATGACACATTCCAATAACAATGTGAATAAAATGTATGTAATCATTGGTTTATATATATATATATATATATATATATAATAGAGTTTTATTGCATGAAATACTAATTTTTGATTGTTTTGTTGTTGCTAAAAAAACAAAATGGAATCCATTCAACACATAAGATAAGATGACAATGTAATAAACAATTTCTCATTGTTTATGGATATTTTCTATCAAGTACTAACTTAAAAAAAGAGTCGTTCAAACATTTAATTGCCATTGGATTACATATGAGTCATGAAAATATGTTGAACAATGAAAATTTAATTGAATAATTTGTAAGTAGCTAGATGTTATTTTACTTCTCTTATCTTATAATTAATATAACAACTATTTTTTTTTAATTATATCTATACTTTGTTATGGTGTATAAAACTCGTAGGAAAAAAAGTATGCAATGAAGCGATCATATAATATGTTGAAACAATGCATGAAGCACAACTTTGAAAGATTGTGTATTGTTTATGAATCACTTGTTGCTATGGTCAACTTTTTTATTTATACAATCATATATATTATACTATAAAAGTAGATACACTCATTACATTGTATTTCAATATGTTCGTAAATGGAACATGAAAAAATCAAATAAAATCAAGTTAACCAACAAAATATTCCAAATAGCTCAAATACAATATCCCCCACAAGTGATGATGAGACACGCTAGTAATTCAATCAATGACCATAGTTTGAGTGATGAACATTGAACAATATAAGTGAAAGTTACACGTTTTATATGTGAAATGTTTGTGTAAAGACCAAGCATTTTGTTTAATGTGGACATGTCATTACGCCGAAGGCATTCTTTAAGGGGAGGTTCATCTCGAATTTTTCGTCGTCTTTCAACCACCAATCAAACACATGCATGTGGTCGTTATCAAATGGTTGTATTTATTTAATCTTATACCGCGTGTCGTTTTCTCTTCTCCGACTCCTCGAAATTTGCACTCCACCGCCTTGTTGATTTATAGAACTTCATGAAATCAACTTAATGGATTCATGGGCTATTGTGCTCACAAGATGCTTCTAAGAGTTGGACCTCTACTCAACTCCTGGCTTAAAAACTAGCTGGACTCTTGTGCAGAAACTCCTTAGCCTCTTATCTGCACAAAGGATACTTGTAGAATTTCATGGAATCTTGTGCGCGCAAGGATGGACACTTGTAGGCACATGGATGCATGCTTGTAGGAGATGGACCGCTGCTCAAAACTTCTTGGACTCTTGTCTGCACAAGGATAATTGCAAGAGATGGACCGCTACTCAACCCTTGGCTCACACTTTTCATGCAGGTCCTCCTGCAACAACAAAAACAACCATAGCGATGCGACCTGCTTACATAATGCTTCACAAATCGTTGGACAAGAGCTTGAATATATGGAGAGGTAATGATCCATGCTTTTTTTTTTTCTATTATAGTTGTTTTGCAGGGTGATTAATAGATCCTGGAACAATAAATACAATTACAACCCATAAAACTGGCATATATATATAGAAAGGAGAAAAACCCATAAAGCTGGCAGATATATATAGAAAGGAAACCGGGAAAGAGTTATAATTTTACTAGAAATTTCTGAGATTAAAATTGAACACTTTACAAGTGTTGTAGGAGTAGCGAGGAAGGGGCTTGTTATAGCCTAAAGTGGTCTAGTAAAATCATTGAAATAAAAACAATAGCACCTTACAATGTTTTCTGGATTATGAACATGCCTCATTGGCAGATCGGAATTTGGCAACTGAGCAGCGACCGCCTATTGAGAGATGAGAGAATCCATGAAGATCTTCTTCACTCTCCATGGTGAATATGGGAATCCCTCATGACTATACGCATTCACAAGTGTAGTAGAAGATTGCTTCAGAAGATTGTTGTACCCATCACGCTCCTCCATTTTCATGGTGTCCAACACAGTGAGCTTAGAATGACCATATGCTTTCAAAGATCCAGATCCCAATACCTTTGCCACCGTCGACCCCACTGGAAGCATCCATGACCATGTTTCTTTCCCTTCACTCCAATACCTGTAAATGACAACCCCCAAAAAACACTAACCTAGGGTGTTCAGATATGACAAAGGCGGTTAGGTTGTGGTTGGAAACAACTTTTCTAAAAATTTTATCAGATTTTGTGTTCGAAACTACGACTGCTAGATATGGATCAAACATGGACTGTAGGAAAAAAAACTCTGGTTCCAACGTATGACTAACATTTGATAATAAAAAACAAGGGTTTCTATTGAGGGCTTTGAGCAATTTTTGACCAGTGAGGCCGATCCTCTCAAGGAATTCAACCTTGGACTTGGCAGTGCCCTGGAAATAGGACCATAAGAAGATGGGGTACTTGGAAAAGAGTTTTTGGACATCGATTTCATTAAGACCCTTCTTGTCTCTCAGAAGATTTTGATGATTTACACTTTATTGGTCTGTTGGTTTAATAAAATTTGTCCGGTTTAATAGAATTTGTTCGATTCACCAAGCTTTCCATGATTCCCACCAATATACAGTCTGTGCGCCATCCCTGCACGCCTCTAAAGCATGTTTGACACAGTTCCTCTGAAGCGGAGGCCCACACATCTCCATATTACTCGAGAATGAAGCTTCTCCAAATGTGTCCAAATGAGGTTCATACAGAATCCTCCCTAACAGGTTGTTATTCGATATGTTTAAAGATTCGAGGAAGTTAGCTCTACAAGTGTTGCGGGTATCATTCCTTGTAACTAGTTGCATGACAAAAAACTAAGATATGTTTCAAGAATATATATAATATTTCAAGAATACTTATTGTGATGCGCATTTTACTTTGGTTGTTTTTGTATTTTTAATCATGTGATGATGCATAGCCATATTGGTGGTTGAATCTATAGTCTTTAGCGTAGTCCTCGTGTAGGCAAAGTTGGGCCCAATCATTACATCTCTTGTGCCCCTGCTCCATCTCCTACCCATACTCAAGAGTTAGTCCATGGCTATCTACTCGCCCATTTCAGAAGTCACCAACCTGAGTCGAATTATGTGCCTTGTCGAGTCCCTTATCTCTGCCAAATATTTCCTTAGACAAATGTGCTTAGGTTGGAGGTAAGGTGATAGATGACATGGGATGATCTCTCTTCATGAGTAGAGGGTACGAGGCCACGTTGTGAGTTGATGCGTCAAGATTTAATCACCAGATTTAAAATAAAAATGTTATATTAAATTTAGCCCATAGGGGTGTAGACCGATTGACAAGTGTTGTGTAAATGGAAGGCAATGTGTAAAGGAGGTTTCAAGTTCGATTCTCACCTCAATTTACTTGTGCTCCATTCTTGCAAGCTACGTGAAGCACCTGGGGTTATAGTGGTAGTGGACGGGTATCGACCCCATGTCACGCGAGTATGAGAACCGCGAGTTGTCGATTCCCCCAATAAAAAAAATGTTATATTAAATTTCAAAGCATGTATTAATGAAAAATTTGTAACAGATTTGATGCCCATCTAGACATTATTCAATTAATTCTTAGGGGTACAAATCATTTTAATTAAGTTAGAAGGATTCAATTTTCCATTACAACAGAGGGTGAAATGAAATGTTGGCTTCCAACAAGGGCATGGATCTCAAGTGGAAGCCAAAATGAGGTTGGCTATAATTGGAAGCCAAAATGAGGTTGGCTATAATGGTAAGAATAATCATCCAAAACCCCTAATATATCCATCAACTATTAACCAATAATATAACTAAAAACTTGTCAAGTATTAACCAATAATATAACTAAAAACATGTGGCGAGCATAACTAATTATCCAAAACCCCTAATATATCCATCAATTATTAATTTCTCACTAATTCTTACTATTGTTCATCTACCAAGATTTGGAACTTAAGCATAAGGAAACATAAGGACCCGTATAGATTTAAAGCCCATTCGCTGTACACCCACACAATGAATCTCTATTGCCATTATTTTTTACCCGTCTTTATTTGTGTTTTGAGTGTTTAAATAAAATAATATTGAATTTATTATAGTATCTTGCTTGTACATGTGATCCTTTTGTCTTGTTTTTTAATTTTCTTTTAATTTATTTTAACAAACAATTAAGAGATTAAGGTTTTAAAAACATTATTTGACATTATTAAACAATTAAAAGATAAGGTTTTTAAAACATTCACGAAAAGTTGCGAGTAATTCACCAATGGCGTTCTCTAACTCTATGTGGTGTATTGAACATATTACTTTTTGTCAACATGTTCATTGACAATACCATACACGAATGTGGAAAAAAGCAAACCAATATTATTAGCTATTAAACTAACTCTATGTGACGAAAACCACACATTACTCTATGTCAAATATCATAGACCAATGTGAAAAAACGCTCGAGTAAAAAGAACATTCCTTGAATTTTGATGAAATTCTCCTTGAGAAAAAATTAAGATCAAATAACAATGTGAAAATGAACATGTCAGAAGTAAGTTATTTTAATAGATACATTTCATTAACTCTGGAGATCATTTCGTGAGATTCAATGTGAAAATTGTTGAATTTTCACATGGTTGCTTAAGCACATGTAGTTTATTTTCAATTTAGCATGAAATTGAATCATGAACTTGAATCATGAACAATGCAACAATACAATAGCTGCAGTAAACCAAGATCACAAGAAGAATAACCATGCACAAGACACAAGAAGTTATCCTGGGAAAACCCTTCTCAAACAAGGGAAAAACCCAACAACCTTTTACTATATCGCCAATAGAAGAAACCCTCTCCACCGAAAATATGGGTGCCAACAAAGGTGGCCCTCAAGACAAAACCCTAGCACACACAAGAGGGTGCTCTATGACCAAGAAATATACTGCAAGAGAAGTGTGCACCAAATTTCAGCTCTCCAAGTATGCGTTGAGTGAATGAGATGAATGATCCACAATGAGGATCATTCACTAATAAATACATGACCTAACTCATCAAATAGATGTGTCTATTGGCATAAAAGGGCCAACTTGTACAACTCAATAATACAATTAATCTTTCACATAATATTTTGTCTTTACATAGTGGGGCCGACTTGTACCCTTCACAATACAAATTAAGGTTTTACAATAGTCTTACTCTTCGACAATATAGCAAGGGGTCTCACACACATCCTCTAGTGCTCTACCACTAGGGACAAGTCCACATGTGCTCAACCACAAGGGATGTCACTCTCAAACAAATCAACTCAACTAAATCCATAGGAGTACGAACTAGAAAGCCATCTCAAGTCAACTCAACTAAGTCCATAGGAGTACGACAAGAGACCATCTCAAGTCATCTCAATTCAGTCCATAGGAGCACAACAAGAGATCAACACAAGTAATCTCAACTCAGTCCAGAGGAGTACGACTCACCTATCACATAGGGTTTCTCACAAATCATCTCAACTCAGTCTAGAGGAGTACGACCTAGAGAATGTCTCATGAAGCTGCAATCATCAACAAAAATAAACATGTTAAAATTAAGTTTTTTTAATGGATACAGTTCATTAAATCTGAAGATCATTTGGTGAAATTTTGGAGCATGTCGCAAGTAAGTTTTTTTAATGGATACAGTTCATTAAATTTAGAGATCATATGGTCAAATTCAATGTGAAAATAAATATGTCAAAATTAAAACAAGCCCAAATCCACTCTGCCTCATCTAGTCCCATCCAATACAATTAACACTCTTTCATTCACTGCCTTGACAACCCCTTGAAATGTCTCTTGCTTGAGAAAATGGAGCAATCTTCATAAAATTTGTTCAACTGTTGCTTTGCATATGGTTTTCTCTGATACACCACTGGCAAATTGAGAAATGGGCACCTTTGTTTCAATTATTTCCTTTTTCACAAGATTTATATCACAACGATTCAATCTTATGTTATAAAGGAAAGGCCAATCTGTTATATTAAAATTTCAAAGCATGTATTACAAACCAACATTGTTATATAAAAATCTTTTTATATTAAAATTTCAAAGCATGTATTACATGACAATCTTGTTATATTAAAATTTCAAAGCATGTATTACATGGCAATCTGTCGGCTGGTGGATATGGTCTCTACAGTGTACAACATCTGAAAAATAAAATAAAAATAAAAAGTTTACTCTGTCAAGTTAGTGCCTCAATACATCGGGAAAATAAAAAAAAATTACTTTGCCAGGTTAGTGCCTCAAATTCTAAGATTGGTTAAGATCCAATGCGAAAATCAAATAAAAAGTTTACTCTGTGAGGTTAGCACCTCAAATTCTAAGCTTGGTTAAGAGCCACTGGGATGAGTTAAATTTGTCATTTTAATATGGAAAACATTGTTCCTTTACTATTTGAATAGACGTTGTTATTATATCGCCAGGGTCATGGCCAATGTGGGTGGAATTATACCCACTAATGAATTGCCACCCACCCAACATATCTTACTGGATAGTAACAATATAATATCAACTTCGTTAAGAGATTGCTTATATTAGCCAAAAACCCAACCAAATCGGATTCATCCGTTGGTTTGCCTGGTTTTTGTGTCGTTGATGGATTCAATCAACACATTTTTGTGTTTTTTCAAACCAACTACCCATACACATCAGTGGAGGGATTTCGAGTCGACTCTACGCAATTATTTAGTATGACAATTTCATGTTTAGGATATGAATCTATTTCACTTGTTTATCATGTTATATCAAATGATCTCCCTATGCTACCTCAGGCTGGAACTGAACTGTTTGGGGTGAGGGCCTACCTATAATTACATTTATCATTAATACAGAAACTGCACTGGTTGGGGATATTTTGAATACCTGGAAAGAGAAATTCTATGTAGTCGATCCATCCTAGCTAAAAGATTAGCCCAACACATATGTTTGATGCTAAGCATCCTTATTGTAGTCAATAGTACCATTTGTTATTTATGTAAGGTAAATCAACACTTGCCAAATCATTACGATGGCTCTAGCATTTAGTTTTATTCTCATTTTTTTTAACTTACATTTTTTTTTTATCAATTTAGTCTATTTATATATATATATATATATATATATATATATATATATATATATATATATATATATATATATATATATATATATATATATATATATATATATAATTTGATTTTGAAGATATATAAAATTGCCAAAAATATCTAGTTTATAAAGTTTTAAATCTTTTTTAGAGTTTTAGTTTTTCCTTAAATGAAATATTTTACTTTTATATTATTTAATTATTTTAATTTATGCAAATCTTTAAGTTACTTGTAAACCAATTTATTTGCTTTTAAAATACATAAAATATTAACAAATGAGGAAAAAATTTACAATTTATTTCAATATTTAATATTTATTTTTTATATATAAAAACATTAAAAATATATAATTTTAATTTATTTATATAAAAACATAAAACATAAATATAAATTTATTTTATTATCTTAAACATAAAAAAAAAAATGTTATTAAATTTGTTCTTTAAAACATATTTGCTACATATATTCAAACACTTTTTATATATTTAAATTATTTATTTATCATCTTTATATATGTATTTAAGGTATGCTAGTAATTAGTTTGACAATAATTGTAACACATTTATTAACATTTTGACTATCATGGATTTACCATGGTTGCTGCTAATAGAGCTGTCAATGGTGGGTTAGCGGGGTAGTGATTGCGGGGTGGGGTGGTAGGCCCCTACTATTCTAATTCGGCTTGCATCGCATTTTGTTTTTGAATCGACCGAAGCTATTGATGCCGGCAATGGAAAAATGTCCCTTATTGGTGTATAATCAAAATGATTTATTATTCTATTGCAATTTTTGATATTGTAAAATGATTTACATTATTACCATGAACAAAGTTGTCCTTTATTGATGTATAATCAAAATGATTTATTATCCTATTGCAATCTTTGATATTGTAAAATGATTTACATTATTATCATAAACAAAGGTGTAATCCTATGGCATATTTGGTTAAACAATATAATATATTACTGCAATGATTATTTCCAAACACATTCATTAACATATAAAAATCAATAGCAGCTTGATCCAAGCTACAATACAAGCCCAACTGAAGCAAGTGCACCCTAGGAAGGTGTTCCCTCCAAAAATGTTGTCAAGACCACTGAACTGGAACTCTCTACCAACTGGAAGCTCTGAGGGAGAAACCCTCCCACGGTACTCTGATACTGAGATGTATCTTCCCTCTGAAACAAACCTCACTGCAATATGAGCTCTGAAATTCCTCCATATTGATGATGCGCCCTCCTCACCAAGTGCACCCTCCTCTAAGCAAGAACCTCTCCATTAAATAAATGAGGACCTAAGCTTGTTGGTTGCCTCCATGGATAGAAGCGCCCAAGCTTTCCTCAACACTAGCAACAAACCTCATCCTCATGCTCTCTCTCAAACTCTCCAAGTGAAAAAATGAGTGAATGAGCTCCTACTTGCCCTTTGTGCCCCTCTTGGACCTCCATAAGGAAACCTAAAATTTGGAYGGCTGAGATCATCCAATCTCATGTCCAATCAATGGTTGAGATCATCCCATAATAATCTCACTCTCAAACCCACTTTGGGTTGAGTTCCCTAAGTTCACTTTATGTCTCCCAATTCACTCACAAAGTGAATTAATAGTCATTTAGGCTAAAATGACCAAATTTCACTTTTGACTTAAATCTCCTAAGTCAAAGTGAAATTAGACATAAAGTACAAGGCACAAAGTACATAGTACTTCCCACATGTGTTTAGGAGCTCACAAACACATGGGGAACACTTCCCAAGGTACATAATCTCAACACTCCCTCTTACTGAGGAAAGTGTTTCTCACCAAGCCCATCTTGTCTTTGAAGTAGACATGTTTGCCCCTTGGCAGGGCCTTGGTGAGGATGTCTGTAATCTGCTCATCATTCGATATATATTGTAACTACATTGCCCCTCTCTGAACCCAATCTCCGATGAAGTGATATTTGATCTTAATGTGCTTCGACCGATCATGGCAAAAAACTGGATTCTCAGAGAGTTTGATACAACTTTGATTATTGTAGTGTATGACGGTTGGTGGCATCTCATGACCAAATAATCCTACCAGCATCTTGCGAAGCCAATTGGCCTCGCAACTGGCTTGACTGGTCACCATGTACTCTCCCTCAACAGAACTCAAAGAAACTGACTTTTGCTTCTAGCTGAACTAGGAAACAAGTCCCGACCCCAAACCAAAGCAACACCTTGAGGTGCTTTTCCTGTCAGTAGCACATCCTTCCTAGTCTGAGTCGGTGTAGCCAACCAAACTGACCCCATCACCTCTGATATGGTCCAGGCCAAAATCAATTGTCCCAACAATGTACCTCAACACATGTTTTTCCCCAATCCAGTGAACACTCCTCGACTCTACCATATGCTAGTTGAGAGTGTTCATGACAAAACATATATTTGGTCTAGTGTTGACCAGATACATAAGTGAACCAATCAACTTCCTATAAAATGTAGCATCTACCAATTGGGAATCTAAAGCACTAAGCTTCTTCCAATTGGTAAACATGGGTGTCGACATAGATCTGCAATCCTACATCTGAAATCTGCTTAGAATATCTGCAACATACTTCCCCTGCTCGATAAATATGTGTCCCTCTTCCTGCAATACCTCCATACCCAAAAAATAGTGCATCAACCCAATGTCACTCATCTCAAACTCTGATGCAAGTCCCAACTTGCAGTCAACTATGAGATCCTCGACTCCTATGATGAACAAGTCATCCACATATAGAATGAGAATGAGTGTGTCCTCACCTCTAATGATGTAATAGATGTTAGGATCAACATCGCTCTTCTCGAAGCCCATCTGAAGCAAGTATGTGTCAATACATGAATACCAAGCTCTAGGAGCTTGCTTCAGACCATAAAGTGCCTTTCTTAAAAGGCACACGTGAGTCTCCCTCTCACTCACCTCGAACCCCTGTGGCTGCTCAATGTACACCTCCTCATCAACACATAATTCAAAGGCTAGCACCCAAGTGCCAGTACAAGGTTACATGGAGGAGAAACCCATGAGGAGGCATAATATGCTCAACGCGTCCGACCAAGACCATTTACCCAAGCCATGAGCCGGAATAAGAGAGCTCGCAAAGGAAGCCCACAAGGGGTGACCGCACCAACACCTCCTTTGCGCATGGGTCCTCTACCGCCAGGATCGAGAGGGAAGGGGGATGAGGAAGGAGCGTTGTGTAGAGTGGGAAAGAAGAGAGGAAGGAGGGTTATGCGAGCTAGAGTCGGGGTGTAGGGTTTTGGGTAATGAGAGCCGGGGGGGGCGGCACGTGGGCCTCATGCGAGGACCCACGATGCCCGACTTTTTTTTATTACTATGGATTATTTCAAAATTAATTATTGTTTTAATTTAATTATTTAATTATTTTAATTTTAAAAGTTTAATTGTTTTAATTTAGTTTAAAATTTAATTAATTTAAATATGTTTTTTTGTTTTAATTTGGTTTAAAATTTTAGTTTGGATTATTTCACTTAATTAAATGGTTAATTAAAGTATGTAGGTACCTAGTATTAATTAATGTTAATATGTGATTAATAATATGAGTAATTAATTAATGTTAATATGTACATGATTAGGATACTAATAATAATATTAAATTTTGGATTAGATTAGATATGTTGATTAAGACTATTGAAACTTAAGTTAAAGTTTAGTCTAGGTTAGTAGGTTTATAATAATTAATCAACATTATGTTCAAGATCACATTAACTAGTTTTAAAAGAAATTTGTGGACAGAAAGGGGGAGGGGGCTTCATGCACGCTAAGAAGGTAAGTTAGAGAAATTGGTGAGTGTGGTACAGTGCTAGCGTAGCTAGCAAGGCAAGAGAGTCAATAGTTTTCTTAGGTGAAGACATCAAGCTTAGATGCTTTAACCCTGACCTAGCCACTTACCCTAAAGAGAGTAACGTTTGTTTACAGACAAGTAAAAAAAAACTTACGCCTAACCCTATGTTTACAAATATAAGTTGCGCGAATGTGAACTGCCTTAGAATCTTCATTGATGAGCATTTGGTTTGATGTAGATTCAATTATAAAAGATGGTTAGGACTCGAGGAAATCGAGGCCAAGGGGCATCATCGCAAGGATTGCCAACGTCGGCGTTGCCACCACCATCGCTTGAATTAGCTCTCATTTTGTGCTCTTTGGAGGCTATTAATGAGACTTTAAAGGGGAGTCAGCCAGGAGGGGTTGAAGTGGAACCCCCACCATCTGGAGTGGGTAACCCTAAAGCGTCGATGGATTCAGGGGGAGGGCCTCCACCTGAGGACATCACTAGAGAACTGCAAAAGATCAAACTTCCAGAGTTTTCTGGGGGTCGTGCCAGTGAATGTGCAGAGGCATGGTTGGAAGGAATGACACGATGTTTCACCTTAAGAGACTATGCTTCCACATCAAAGGAAAAAATAACGATATTTCAGTTTAGGGATAGTTCCTTGAACTGGTGGGGCAACCTGGAGAGGTAGTTGCACCTTACCCCAAACACCGTCTCATGGGAACTTTTTGAGAAAAGGTTCTAGAGGAAATATTTGCCTGCTTACTACGAGGAACAACAGGTGGGAGCATTTCATGCTCTAGTACAGGGAACCACGATCATGGAAGAGTACGAGATCAGGTTCATGGAGTTGGTAAAATATGTTTCGTACATGGATAATGATCAACGACAGGTAGAATGCTTTGTCTATGGGTTAAGCCCTAAGATAAGGGCCATGGTACATATGTGGAAACCGTCGTCAGTAGTAGAAGAATTTGAAAATGCACGTTATGTAGAGGAACATATGAGCTTAAATGGAGGTATGATATCGACCTTTACACATCATCCTGGATTCGTGGGGAAGGCCCCTAGGACCTTCTCCAAGGGAGGGAGCTCTAGGCCACCTCCTTATGGTAATAGAGTCGCACCAAGGACAGTTTCCACAAGTATTTCAATGGCAGTGAGTGCAACATCCCACTCATCACCAACGACGCAAGAAGGTCCACGAACTTCTCAGAGAGAAGCAAGTAGGGGTAGGGGCTCCAGGGGAAGGAACTCATTTCAGAGACCGCCACGGAGCAGTGCACAGGTTCCATATCGTGTTACATGTTGGGGATGTGGAGGACCCCATTACCAGCATGACTGCCTAGAGTTCCAAAAAGGATTTGTGCATAGAGAAGGAAAGGCCCTGATGGGATGAGCAAGTGGTAGCCACCAGATTTATGCAGCAGTTAATAATCGCTAGGTAGAACATCAATCCATGGTGGTGGGGTTGTTAGGTATGCTAAATCATGTCAATGTTAAAATTTTATTTGATTATGGTGCTACAGATAATTTCATTTCACCATCTGCATTAGAAAAGAGTGGGTTGGCAGCCTACGAGCATGATGACTTTAAACAAGTCGAAATAGATTTTGGGGAAAAACAAGCGGTAGGACCTAGCATTGATAATTGTCTAGTAGACCCGGGAGTGTGTACTACCAGGTTAAAGGTATACGCCACTGCTCTCATGATGTATGACCTATTCATTGGAATGCATTGGTTAGAATCCCATCGAGCTATGGTAGATTGTTTTGCAAAAAGGGTGCTTTGTGTTGATGATGAAGGAAGGCCAGTAGAGATCCATGGTGTACGAAGAAAGGTGTCTCTACGCTTTATCTTGACTATGAAGGTTAAACGGTGCATGAAGTAAGGGTGTCGACTATATGTAGTGGAAGCAGTGAATGAATGGAAATGACCCTCCTTGGATCAATACCTAGTATTGTCAGAATTTAAGGATGTTTTTCCAAAAGAGTTGCCAGGGTTACCTACTGAGAGGGAGCTTGATTTTACTATTGAGATAAAACATGGTGCATAGACAATTTCCAAGACTCCGTATAGGATGACAGCACCAAAAATTTGTGATTTGCAGATGTAGTTGAAAGAGCTACTCGACTTAGGGCTAATAAGGCCTAGTGTCTTGCCTTGGGGTGCACCAATAATTTTTGTGAAGAAGAAGGATGGTTCCTTACGAATGTGCATACATTACAAGGACTTGAACCGTGCTACAGTGAAAAATAGGTACCCAATGCCATGAATAGATGATCTCTTTGATCAGATGAAAGGAGCAACAATATTCTCAAAAATTTATTTGTGATCAGGGTATCACCAGTTAAGGATTAAAGAAGGCGATATTCCTAAAACTGTCTTTCGAACTCGGTTTGGGCATTATGAGTTCGTTGTAGTACCTTTCGGTTTGACCAATGCGCCAGCAGTATTCATGAGCCTCATGAATGGTGTATTCCAGAAGTAATTAGATAGCTTTGTACAGGTCTTTCTAGATGATATCCTCATCTATTCCAAGAATGAAAGAGAACACGAGGAACACTTGCGAGTGGTGTTGTCCTTCCTCAGAGAGAACAAATTGTATGGAAAGTTGTCTAAGTTTTTTTTCTTCCAAAAAGAAATTCACTATTTAGGTCATATCATTTCTGGTAAAGGAATCTTTGTGGACCCAGAAAAGATAAAGGCCATTATGGAATGGCTAGTGCCGAAAAATGCTCATGAGGTAAGAAGATTCATGGGGCTAGCAGGTTATTACTGGAGATTTGTGGAAGGGTTCTCTAAAATAGAAAAACCCATCACCACTTTGCAGTGAAAGGGGGTCAGGTATGAATGGACAGAAGAATGTGATAGTGCATTCATCGAGCTTAAGAGGTTACTAACTAGTGCACCAATTCTATGAGTGTCGGATATGAAAAGGACTTCACAATCTGCACGGATGCCTCGAAGCAAGGGTTGGGGGCCGTGCTAATGCAGGATGGAGGAGTGATAGCATATGCATCAAGGAAGTTGAAGCAACACGAGGAGATTTACGCTACTCATGATTTAGAGTTGGCAGTTGTAATGCTAGCTCTGAAACTTTGGAGGCACTATCTAGTGGGGCAAAACTTTGAGCTAAAAATAGACCGTGAAAGTTTAAAACATCTCTTCACTCGAAGGGATATTAATGCTAGGCAGAGGCAATGGAGTGAGTTTATGAGTGAGTACGATTTTGGTATTCCGTACATCAAGGGAAAAGAAAATGTGGTCGTAGATGCCTTGAGTAGGAGACCACGTGTCTTCTCCTTAGTACCCTTAAAAGTCAATCTAAGGGAGCATTTGTTGACACAACTCCTTGGAGATAGTTGGTATTTAAGGGTTACTTCAACCCTCCAGAGTGGGAGGAAATTATATCCAAATTATGAAGGATATAGCCTGGAAGCAGATGGAATATTAAGATATCGAGGAAGGATGTACATCCCTGAAGGTGGGGATATTCGAAGCATCATACTGAAGGAATCCCATAGAGCACTCTATTGTGTGCATCCGGGTGTGAAGAAAATGTACGCATGCATGAAGAAGATTTTATTCTGGGTAGGCATGAAGCACGATGTATTCCATTTCGTTGCCAAGTTCCTAGAGTTTCAACAAGTGAAAGCCGACCACCACCACCCGACAGGTCTCCTACAACCACATGATGTTCCTATGTTCAAGTGGGAAGTCATTTCTATGGATTTTGTTGTGGGGTTTCCGCTCACATCTCATAGACACAATGCCATTCTTGTGATAGTTGATAAATTGACCAAGAGTGCTCATTTTATTCCGGTTAGAGACACTTACGATGTCACTGATGTGGCACACATGTTTGTAAGTGAGGTCATCCGTTTGCACGAGATTCCCAAGAAGATCATTTCAGATAGGGACTCGAGATTCACTTCGAGGTTTTGGAAAAATTTGCAGTCAGCATTGGGGATGCAGTTGAACTTAAGCACAACTTATCATCCTGAGACAGATGGGCAAACTGAGAGAGTAAATCAAGTCTTGGATGACATGCTTATGATGTATGTTATGGATAATCAAACCCATTGGGAGAAGTACCTACCTTTGGTAGAGTTCGCCTACAATAACAATTTTCATAGCTCCATCAGAATGCCACCCTATGAAGCTCTGTATGGAAGACCTTGCATAACACTGTTTAGTTGGGAAAGGTTAGAAGACCGAGTGACAATTAGGCTCGAATTGATTCAAGAGATGGAGGAACATGTGGTTCAAATTAGGAAGAGGCTAAAGGAAGCACATGATAGATGGAAAATTTATGCAGATGCACATAGGACCGACTGAAGTTATAAAGTGGGAGATCAAGTTTTCATTCGTATCAGACCTAATAGGAGTACCATTCGGTTCGGTAAGGGGACAAAGTTGTCACCTCGATTTATAACACCGTTCAAAATCCAAGAGATAATTGGACCCGTTGCCTATCGTCTCGTACTGCCACCCCACTTGCATAAAACTCATAATGTTTTTCATGTATCTATTCTACGTCATTATGTCGCTGATGAATCACATAAACTGAATTGGAGGGAATTGTAGGTATCAGACATGGGAACCCTCACGGTAGAACCATTACACATATTGGACCGTAGAGTCCGACAACTTAGGAACCATTTGGTAGACCAAGTTAAGGTCCAGTGGCAAAGTATAGTCCAGGATCTGCTACTTGGGAGGATGCCGAGACATTACGACGAGATTATCCCTCACTTTTTTGACCACCTCAAGAATATGTTTCTCAAAGGTTGGGTGTATGTAACGCCACCTTTTGACTTAGACAACTAGGATTACCTGAGGCCTAATCACCTTTATTTTCTATTCACTATGAAACTATTAATGATACACTTGAACTTTTAAGACGTATGAACATATATGAATGTTTATAGTTATTTAAATGATGATGGATATTATGAAATCTATTATGTGAATGTCAATTCTATGAATGTTTAACATTATTTGAATGATGATGGATATTATGCAATTGATTTTGTGAACAAAAAATTCTATGAATGTTTAAACATTATTTGAATGATGATGTATATGATGCGATCTATTATGTGAATGAATATTCTATGAATGTTTAACATTATTTAAATGATGATGGATATGATGCAATCTATTATGTGAATGAAAATTCTATGAACGGTTAATGTTAATTGAATTATGGGGATATTATGCAATCTATTTCTAACTTGAAAATTTTGACATTTAAAGTTGTTAGTACGTGGATACCAAATTGAGATTATGGTCGAATACATTTACATGATGATAATGCATAGATATGTATGAGTTGTGTTATAGACTAATTTGTAGGTCAATGGGCTATGAAATAGCCAAAGGATAATGGTAATAAAAGTGGATGTCATGACCACCGATCGATAAACAATATGGTATGAATGTTTGTATGTGAAATTATATTGGGTTCGAATGCATTGCTATGATATGTGGACCAGTGTAGGTCTTTCAGGTGGTGAGACCGCCTAAAACTGAATATACGATGACAAAATTCCCAGCAACACAATGCCACTGTATATTCCATGGTAGGGTGTAGACCCTTGTCCTATTAGGAGGGGTGGAGTCATTTCCCACTATGTATCCTCTGAAACCTGGAGTCATGGGAGGACGGTGTTAGCTCATGCTCCCCTAGACGTGTGATGATGACTGTCTGTTGCCTGCTGGGGAAGCTTGGTCAAGATAGTGACACTTCTGCTTACGGGTTCTATTTGGAGTTAGGTCAATATAGTTGACGCTCCAAGATAGTCTAGCAAAGGAAGGATAGGGATGGAAGATGGAAGTTAGTTAGGGAGGAAGGATGAATAGAAATAGTTGAGAGGGTATGAGGATTTGCCTTATACTGGAATTTACTGTTTTCCCTTTTTGAAAAGAGAATATGTAAATATGTATATTTATAATTGCTTAACTGAACTACAATTGTCTAAATGAACGTTGTTGAGCTAAATTATTGTAATTAAGGGATTTTGCAAACATTTTGATTGGTTTGTTATCTTTTATAAAATGAATAGTCTTGTTGATTGGATTGGACGTATACAAGAATTAATATAGGTGTGATAATTATTGTCATTAGTACATGCACGAGACTTGTATGTGCGAGCTACACATGCATTTCTTGCACATGTACACTAGTATGCATGAGTTTTCTTTTGCTTACTTATTGATAATGTTGTTTATTGGATATGAATGTATGAACCATGTGTCATTTACCTTGTATTGTAAATTACTCTATCTTCGGGACGAAGTTTCTTGAAGGGTCGGTGTATGTAACAAACCCAATTAATTATTTAATTATCATGATTAATAAATATTAGTTTAATGAATTATTAAAATAGATTTTTTGAAGACTTTATTATAATATAATTGTTATTGGTAGTTGAACCAATTTATGGGAGGGATAAGGTGGTTGAGTGATTAATGAGAGGAAGGCAGTTGGATAAGGGAGGAGAAGGAAGATAAGGGAGGGGGGAGGACTCGGGAAGGGAAGCTCTTTTTGGTTGAGATAAATTTTTAATTTATGGGAGGAGAGAAATTTGGAGAGGGAGAAGGTGAAGGGAGGAAACAATTTGGGTTGCATGTGTTTTGCTTACAGTTTGTTTGAGGACTCTCATAGGGGCATGTGTTGCTGGGAATTTTTGGCTCGGGGGTCATGAAACCGTAAGGATTCCTGGGGCTAGGGAGCTAGAGAGGTTGTTCCTAGTTGGTTTTGAGGTTACTCAGTTTGGGCAGGATTCATCAGCTTTAGATTCAGCATCAGGTTGAGGTTCGACATTAGGTTGAGGTAAATATCTCATGCTCATTATTATGCTGTTGTTGTTCATTATTATCATTGTTATGATGATGTTGTTCATTTTTATGCTGAACATTATTATTATGATGAACATTGTTATTATGCTGGAACAATAAATAAATGAGTAAATAAGATAGAATTTCTATATTTATTTTTATTTTTATGAGGCTCTGTATGCACAGAGCCTTACACTTTTGATATGTGTTTCAATATGGGATCTTCTATGATATCATGGGCTAGTAGAAAACATAATTCTGTTGCACTCAGCACTACAAAAGAAGAGTATATTGCATCTTGTAATGTTTGTACAGAAGTAGTGTGGCTCTGTAAGCTAGTTTCTCAATTATTTGATTAGGTGTTGGATTTTATCGTGATATATAGTGATAACCAGAGTTGTGTGAATCTCTCATAGAACCCAGTGTTCTATGACAGGTTGAAGCATATTGAAATCAAGTACTATTTTCTTTGTGATAAAGTCTAGAGGGGAGAAGTGGTTCTCCAGTATATCTCTGCTGATGAGCAGACTGCAGATATTTTGACGAAGCTTTTTTCTAAGATAAAGTTTGCATACTTGAGGGACAAGCTAGGGATCTTGGACATTGCTCCCTTGGTTGAAAGGGAGGAGATGAATTCCTCAGTTGGGAGGGAGAACTGATATGTGGCATCATGGACTGTCAGTGATTTGCGGATCCGTATCATACTAGTACAAATTAGAGATGATCATACAACTTAGAGATGATGCTTGCATCATGCTAGATATGATCATGCTAGTATAGCTCAGATATGATACAAATGGTTGGAGTTGTTGATACAGTGGCTTGAAAAGCATCATGCTAGTACATATTAGAGGTGAACATACAACTTAGATATGATGCTTGCATCATGCTAGTTATGTTCATACTAGTACAACTTAGAGATTATGCTGGTGAGCTGCATCATGATAGATATGACCATGTGAGTACAACTTAGATATGCCATACAACTTAAATATGATGTATTGACATAATTCTAGATATGTCATGCTAATACGACTTAGAGATGACCATACAACTTAGCGATGATGCAGGGGGATCATGTCATGCTAGATATGATCATGCAAGTACAACTTAGATGTGACATATAGCTTAGATATGCTGCATTGGCATCATGCTAGATATGTCATGCTAGCACGACTTAGATATGATCATATAGCTTAGAGGTGACATAGTGAGGCACTGATCTACATCATGCGAGTACAACTTAGAGGTGGAATACAATTTAGATATGATGCATTGACATCATGCTAGTTATGTCATGCTAGTACGCCTTAGAGATGATGTAGATGATAGTCCAGATCACGCCAGTACAACTTAGATATGATGCATTCACATCATGCTAGTATGGTTTAGAGGTGATGCAATTGATGACATTGTTGATCCAGGATGATATCTGATGATATGATTGTTGTGGAGTATGTATGTCTCTAGACAGTAGTTGTATTCTACTGTGGTGGATGTGTTCCATTAGTTGTGACTATGTGTCAAAGGTTAGTAGTTGTGTGCTACTAGGAGTGGTTGTATACCACTATATAGTAGTTGTATACTACTATGGATAGACACAATCGTGTTCTATTGGATGGCATTGTTCTAATTACCATGGGGACTATCTAGATGGATAGTGATGTTGGTGCTCATGATTTGATCTATGTGATCATGAGATAGCATGTGTGGCTATGATGATGCTACCAATTGAATGGTATGCTTATGCTCAAGACCATTGCCTTTAATACGTCCCTAGATAGGAGGGAGTGTTGATGTTACAGTAGCTGTGAGAGGTATTAACATCTATGTGTAACCTTTGACGAGACTAGAATATTCTGGGAAGCAAGAGAAACCCTAAATAGTTGGTTAATAACCCTAGAAGACAAGTTGGCTTAAGAGAATAATTTATATTAAGTTATTAGCCTCCAAGAGAAAAAGTCAACCTAGTTAAGTAACTTGGAGGCTTATAAATAGAGGGCACTTGAGTTCATTTGCACCCACTCAGTCTCACAACTTCATAAGGACTAGTGGTGCGCATGACTGGAGGAGAGATGCAATTGCTGCAGTGGTGACTTGGTCTTTGGTTATGGTTTGGAGTTTTTGCTTGGTATGCTAGCTTTGGAGAGAGGTACGCTACCTTGGTTGGCTATTAGTTCTAGTGATTTCTTCTAGAATTATTCTTTCTGTCAAGGTTAAGGTGCTCGGGGGTGGCCTTTGTGCCTATGGTTGGGTGACAATATAGTGATATTGTCTATGGTGAAATGAGCACATCTATTATTTTAACATGTGCCCCACTGAACTCAATCTTGATCGTGTTATTCAAGATATAGTGAATCAAACCATGGAGACCCAAATGAAAGCCACCCATCAAAAGAACACACAAATCTATCAGGTTTTCAAAGCATGACAACTTCTTCAACAAGACAACTGGTTCACCATGATTCAAATTCAACAAAAGTTTCTCCATCTCCTACACAAACTTGACGCAATGGGGACCATTGCTTCCTTGCGGGCGGGGGGACTGATCCAAGTGGATATCGGTGGCCATCCACCTCTTCCACTGAATCAACATGATTATTGATTGATTTTTTTACCATTGGTAGTTTACAAGCTTGTGGTTTTGGTAAACCATGGTATACATGCATGCTATTCGCAAGATGGAGAAAGATAAAACAAATAATTGGTGAAAAAATATTTACACTATCATTAATTAGTTTTTACCATTGGTGGTTTATGAGCCCATGGTTTTTGTAACCCATGGTATTTGTAAGGTGGGATAAAGAAAATAAAACAAATAATAACAATAAAATAGTGAAAATATATGACTTTTAAGTGAAAAGGCACCCATAAGTTATATATATATATATGGGCCCTCTCATTTATAAAGGATCATCTCATTTTCCTTCATGATGTAGACATCAAATGTTTATTTTCAGAGCATTGTGAACTTAATAGGAGTGTCCACTTTAGGCCCGCGAACCTTTTGGCACTTCACCTCTAACAATTAGGATTTTGGACCTTAAGAGTTTTTTTTTCATGTTTAAAGGACACCCTTTCAACCTCTTGTAATAACTTCTTGATGAATGAGCATAGCTAACATCTCTCCCTTTCAAGGATAAACTACCACCATTCTAAGCTAGTGTTTGTTCTCCAATATTCTACTATTTAATAAAGAGTTTGGTTCTTACTATATTATTGTGATCTTTGCTATATTTTTGTGTGTATCTCATTTCATTCTCAATATAATCTAGATAAATTTCCTACATCTTACTAACACACCTTGAAAAAATATTATTTTTACGAAGAAAATCTCTCTATGGCTAGGGGCAAACCACAATAGATGGAACAACACCCAGAAATCAACTCTAATCTCAAGTATGCTATATAAATGAAAATTCTAACAAGAGAAGGCTGGAAGCCTACCTCGTCTGGACATTCAAAGAACACCACTATTGAGCACGTAATCCAAAGCTTTACACCTGCAACTTGTCCTCAACAACCAAGATATGCAAGCATGTGGAAATTATATAGTATGTCAGCATATAAATTAACATAATCCATTAAAATACATAAGAAATACGCCCATGGAAAGTAATACAAGTATTTGCAATATATAAATTGGATGACAAAAAGAGTATTTATATTATAGTAATAAAAAAAAGTACATAGGTGACAAACTTTTGTAACGACACATATCAGAACCAAGAAACTAAGTCCCTTCAACTAGGCCTTCACCACTTTAATCCTCCATAAAGGCAAGCTCACATGTAGTAGGAGCCAATGAGGTTCTCCATCTCAAGATAGAAAGAGCTTGGGGGTTGAACACAAGATGTTCAGACTTTAAAGGACAAAGGGATGCAGTGTCAATATGAAGTGAAATTTCTCTAGAGTGCATTTGCTCTCAATGTGATGAATGTCCTCGAGGCTTGTATATGGCTCAATTTGTCGCCTCCAAATGGAATTGAAGGGTCGAGTCAGAGCGTTTCTATTATATGTGTTGGTTTGAACTTCTACTGTATCAGTTATCTACTTTGATCTTACCTTACTATCATAGGTTGACCCAAGTTCAGATGTAACAAGATCCCAACAAAATCCCTCTAAAACTATCGCCCCCCTGGTAAACCAGAAGGCAATGCAACACATAAGGTGTACTGCGCAGTCTCACCCGAGATAGCTCTATGGGTGGCTACAATACTCAGGTGATTGTAGTAGGGGAATGAGTGGAGATCTGTGGTTGTACTTTTTGATCTTTATTTATTTAGTCTAACCTCCCGATTAAAAAAATCATTCTTATTCATGCATGTGGATTATCAGACCTAACTAGTTCCTTCATTCATACATCTAGCATTTAATTCTTAACAACAATAGAGATGCATGCATTCAATCACATAAAACAAGATTTACCGTGGTTCACCCCCTCCTGGGATATGCCCACAAAGATTTGTCTCTCAAACTCTTTATTGTGTCTCATCAATATGTCACACCACGCATGTTTACAGTCTTGGATCTTATAATCTAAACAGGCTTGCATCAGGCTCCTCAACCTACTATCTAACCCTCGAGATTGAGTTCCTCACTTCTTCTCTAGCTCACTAGCTTACAAAAGGTTGCAGTTCTTACAAAACTTACAACTTTCGGTGTCTCTCTACCTCCTAGGTACTATTGATCTCTTTCTGTATCTATCCCACTCATGTACCCCTCTAGGTCCCTCTTCTGTCCTCTAGCTCCTCCCCCTTAGACCTCCTAAGTACTAATTATATATATTCTTGGCTCATTATCCATTACATTACATTGCAAAACCCTAACCCTAACATAATTAGGTCTCCCTTGCATGCAAGACTCACATGCTTCCCTCACACGTGCTGCTTTTCCTTTCAGTTGTCCTTTCTTCCCATCGTGCTTCTCTCCCCAAAAATAACATTTTCCCCAGAATGGGTCTGCATCCAACATGCCCCCAACACTGACATGTGGTTTTTCCTGAGCCACCTATGCTTTGTGCTCTTCTTCAACAACTCCTGCTAGAGTGTGGAACCTATCTGTGAGTTTTGTTCCTTGTGTTTGAGCCTGCATAATATTTTCTTTTAGTGCATCTAACACTTGCACTGTGATCTCCTCCGTCATCATTTCTTCACACTATGCCTATGTTTTCACCGTGTTCTTCTTTGCCTCCTCTTCTTATGCAATGACCTCTGTTTCTAGCTCTTGGAGAGGTTCCATTTGAGCTTGTCGGTCCTTCTTTTGCGTCTGCGCAACTACTAACTTTGCTTGCAACTTGTTCATGTCTTCTATTCCTTTGAGGCGCTCAGTGATCTTCATCATTTTCTGCTTTTGCTTGAGGTCTTGGATGGTTGCAGTTATATTTTCCTCTTCATGGTCCTAGTGTTGGACCTGTTGATCTTCATCTAGCTTTGTCCATAGTTGCATTTCCCTATCAAACAAGTCAACAACTACGTTGAATTGTCGTTCCATTTCATCCATTTGTCCGACTGCTTTCTGCTTCCTTTGTTCCTTCACCTCTGGGGGAGTGGTAGGAATGAGTTTTTCCCAGAAGTTCTCGATATCTTGCCTATATTGATCAATTTTTTTCACATTTTGATTGATTTTCTACGTTGTTGTGGGCTCTTCTACTTGCGTGGTTTTTGGAATTCTGTCATAGGCTGCAGTCACTCCCTGCTCGAGCCTATCCGCGTGATCATTCTTGTCTTTGGTCTCGAGCTTGACTTGCTCGAGCACCAACTCCAACTCCTATTTTCTTTCCTTTGTGTGATGCAACTCTGCTGCATCTATTTGTGCGCGCGATTGCACCTCCTGCACGACACTGACTTGTAGTTTGTATAGTGCCTTGGTTGGTATTTGCTTCATTACCAACTGTATCTGCGCCAAATATTTAAAGGGTGTCTGGGATACAATCTCATTTGTGGGCAACATGCTGGGTGTAATATGGAAGGTCAGGCTTGCTTGTGTTATCATCTGGATCATCTCATGTTCGCTTGGTGCAGGCTTGGCTCCTACTTTTGATGCTGTGAGGAATGACCCTGTTCGTCTGTCCACTTCGTGTGCTTCTTTGATCTGTTCTAGGACTTTCCTTATATCGACCAGCTTGTCCTGAATTCGGCCCCTTTGGTGCTGGGCTTCTTCAAACTCCTCAACTGCTCGATTTTGGACTCTTTCGGCCGTGAGATCCGCATCATCCATAGTGATTGTATACTCTGGCAGCTGCTTGTGTGCCTTGGCCTTTTTGTGCACACCCCCAATGTGTATGATCGAGCACTTGGTCTGGCCTTGTTCCTGTGGGGTATCACTTCATGGGGTTCCTTGTGCTGTCGCAACCCTTTTTTCTTGTTCTTTTGGTGCCTGGGTGATGTCCTTTTTCCCGGCCTTGGTACCTTTCTTTGGCACACCCGCCTTCTTTTGTTGTGTCAACTTCTGACTTGGTTTTGGCTTCTTGGGCGCAGCTTTATCCCTGATAGGTGTCTGGTATTTCCTTGTATCAACCTCCTTACCTATGGGCAACTGTTGAGTCAGAACTGGAACTCTCTAGTCATTGTGCCAATCCTTGATTGCCATCTCTACATCTTCTTCCTTGACACATTATCACAATTGTAGCCATTCCTTCTTGGGATCCCTTCGTTCTTGGATCCATATGGTGTGCTTGGTTGCCTTGAAGTTGGTGATGTCCCGACATTGCATGACCACTTCTGGAGTAATTTTCCAAGTGTTGGCAATGATTTCTTGGAGGTCGTTGTAATACCCCGCGAACATGCTTGCATTTGTACTTATGACTTTGGGGTCCTAAGTGCTCCCCAACAATGTGAACTGCATGGCATAACAATGACTGGTCCGCTCGCAAAAGTATGTGTACTAGGGCTCCCTCCATCCGATAAAGGCGATCAATATGAGTAGCCAAGAGTAATGAAACTTTGTCCCCAAGTCCTGCGCATCTCTGCAGTCCTCAAGGAATAGGTTTAATAAGTACGGGGCCCAACTGAGCATAGTGCCCTCCGTGCACTATGCTACAGCTACAACAACCCCGATAGGGACTTCCTCCTTGTGACACTTCCTAAGCAACTTGCAAGCCATGAGTTTGGTGACCAACCTTGTTGCTGCGTCGTTGATGCACTTGATGATGATTCCACTCGACCCTCTCTCCATGTTGTATGTCTTTTTCATCTCCTCCACCAACACATTCTCCTTTGTCTTTTCATCGAGGTACTGTGTAGGATTCTCCCCCCGAGATGACAACCCTATAATATAAGCAATGAGCTCCACGTCTATGGAGACAAGCTCTTCCACCCATAGATACCCTCCGTGGGTGACTGCCATCAACTTCTTAACTCAATTGTTTACATCGCAACCCCTTCCAAAATGTGGGATATACAACATGTTTAGAAATCCGGTGTTGGATAATCCGACTGCCCACTGTTTTGGTTGAAAAATTGGATCACCGAAGGGTCCTATACCCACGTTGTCAAGGTAGACTTGCCATGTAAATTCAGGGAATTTGTCCACGTTGGCCACATCATGGTCTGAGTAGCATCATTTTTCCACGCATCCCAAAAGGTTAGGTGTGGCCTACACCCCTTCCAGAATGCGCTGCAAGACTATGGCTGTTGCATCCTGTCTGCGCGGTGATCTTGCTATGGGTTGTTTGCCCTTTCGCTATGGTGGTTGACTCGAGGTTCCATCCCCCATTATTCTGTCATCGACATATGCCTTTGGCCAACCGATAATAGCTTCTACTATACCCTCCTATTGCTGCTCTGGCTCTGCTGTGTGTGATTGTCCTAGCACGACTGCTTCTGTCTGGTTTGGGGCTGTCCCATTTACCCTCGGGGCCTCTTTAGTGTGTTCATGGCATGAAGGATTTCCTGAGTCCTTGGCCTGCTGGTCCTGTCCCATTTCCGGCATATCAATGTCCATGCCAACCGCTGTTGTTGGTTGGGTTTCCTCCACCATAGGTGTGGTTCTCGATGGTTCCACATCGGGTGAGGGGATTTCATCCAAATTGACAAATTCGACAGTCTGTGCGGGTTCCTGTTCCATTCCCTGTGGATTTTGTGGTGCTCTGTGAAGGCTTCGAGGTCTTCTGCAGGCCTGGCTCGACGCACCTAGCTTGGGTGGTGCCATGGTGGTTAGAGATGATTTCCGCCAAGTTAGTTCGCTCTATAACTCTTGCTAGATTGCTCTATGTTTCGTATAATCTCTTGCTCTGTGCTTTCACAATTTCATAACAACCCTTCTGTTACTCGTGTGCCTTCCTTATATAGCAAGTGTTGTGAAGCTTCTCGGAGAAGCTACCCGAGCTGTGGTTTAAATGAATTGGTGCTTCCCGCGTATGCGGCATTGAATTCCCTTGACGTCGCCAGTTGACACGATTAATGCGACATCACTTCAAAATGTCTTGTCATTCAATTTTGATAGACATCGCCAGTTGGCGCCTGTTCGTCGTAACCACCAATATTTCCAATTTCTATTTTTTTTTCTGACCGTTGGTCCTTTTTCGGCGCGCTAAATTTTCCAAGTGCGCGCTATGTTGTTTCGTCGGTGCACGTGGACATTTTATTTTTGCCTCACTGAATCTATTTTAGCTACTTTCTATCTTTTGGTGTTTGGCGTGGAAACCCCTCTGTTGTTGCACACAATCCTTTGTTGTCTAGCGCAATCTTCTTCTTCTTTATTTTTTTTGTTTTTTACCTAAGTGCTAGGAGGTTGACTGTCCCTATACAGTTTCAGTCCACTCCCATTGATCATTCCTCTGAATTCTGTTCCTCCCAAATCCTTCAAATGTACAACTCCCCCATCTATGATAGTCTTTACTTCATATGGTCCCAACCAATGCATTCTGAGTTTTCCTGGGTGCTGAAGAGATTTACTGTCCAACACCAAGACTAGGTCTCCCTCCTTGAAACTTTTCCTTTTAATATGTCTATCATGCCAATCTTTGTCCCTTGATTTCTTTACCTCTTGGTGAAACCCTTCTAGAATCCTATCTTCTTCCATGAGCATCAATTGACTTAGCCTTTCTTGTACTACGCCTTACTCTGTCATGTTAGTAATTTCTACTACGCACAGACTAGGTACCAAAAATTCCAATGGCACCACTACTTCTTGTCCATACACCAATCTGAATGGTGTCTTCCCTATCAATTGTTTACATGTAGTCCTGTATGCCCACAATACCGCTGGTATCTTCAAGTCCCAATCGTCTCTGTTGACATTGCAGATCTTTGTCAATTCATTCGCTAGGATCTTATTAAAGGCTTCCATTGTTCCATTTGCTTGAGGATGATATGGTGTACTCTTTTGATGATAGAATTCAAACTCCTCAGTCATAGCCTTAATAGTGTCGTTAATGAAGTGAGTGCCTTGGTCACTCATCAAAATCCTTGGGCATCCAAATCTAGTGATCACTTGCTCAAAAAAGAAGTGTGTTGTTGTGTCTCTACGCTACAATCTTTTACTGGTGGTGCTTCTGCCCATCTTGTTAAGTACTTTGTCACAATAATAATATACCTTGCTCTCGACCTTTTTTTTGGTGGGTTAATTGGTCCCACAAAGTCTATTGCCCATTTTTCAAATACCTGCAAGGTTACTTGTGGCCTTAGGGGCATCTCATCCTGTCTATTAGATTTACCAACCCTCTGACATACATCACATCTCTGGCAGTAGTCCTTTGAATCTCCGTGAACAGTTGGCCAACATAGTCCTGTGTGAATACCTTTTGTATGATAGCTTTGCCTGCATAATGTCCTCCTGCTATTCCCTCACGAGACTCTGCTAAAATACTAGGTCTCTCATGTTCTAGTACAGATCTTCTCAAGATGTTGTCTGCACCCATCTTGTATAAGTGTCTTGCAATCAATTGATAGCTTGCAACTCTGACAACCAGATTTTTCTTCCGTACAGTGTTGAATTCTTGTGGCGTAGTCCCTGTACTGTGCATCAATGAAGTTTTCCTCTAGATTTGTAGGTTCCTCTCCATTGGTGATCCTTGACAGGTGATCAGGTCCTGCATTCAACTTCCCTAGTTTGACTATCACCTCGAAGTCAAATTCCTAGAACAACAGTAACCATATACAAATTCTCCCCCCCCAACACTGGCTTGTCGACTAGGTATTTGAGAGTTGAATGATCTATAAACATATTAAAATTCTTTCCCAGTAAGTAATGTTTAAACTTCTGAAGTGCATAGACCATAGCTAGGCCTTCTCTTTTTGTGGTATTATAATTCTGCTATGACTCTGACAGTTTTCTGCTAGCAAATGCTATAGGATGGTCCAATTTCCCTATTCGTGGTTGCACCAGAATAGCTCCAAGTGTTATAGATGATGCATCTACATGCACATGAAATTTCTTTTTCCAATCCGATAATACTAGTATTGGTGCGATTACCATCTTCTCTTTTAGAGTGTCCAATCCTCGTTGACAGTCCTCATTCCACTAAAACTTATTATCTTTTGTCAATAGTTTCTCCATTGGCGTAATGATCTGTGCATACCCTTTTATGAATTTAATATAGTATCATGTGTGTCCCAATGTTGCTCTTAACCGACGTACTAATTTTGGTGGTGGTAGGTTAACAATTACTGCAATCTTAGCATGATCTACTAGCAAACCTTGTTTGCACACTATATGGCACAATAGTATCCCAAAATATGTTCCAAAGATGCAATTATTGATATTTAGCGATATTTGACACTGCTTGAATCTTTCTAACATCAGCCTCAACACCTCTACAAGGTCTTTCAACAAACTGTAGACTGTCCAATCATCTAGATATACCTTTAGCAACTAGTGGATGAATTCTTTGAATGCAACTATGATTACTCTGGAAAATATTGTTGGTGCATTATTCAGTCCAAAAGGAATGATTCTGTACTGGTAGGACCCCCATTTTGTGGAAAAAGTGGTCTTGTACTTGTCTTCTGGGGTTATCTTGATCTGATGGTAGCCTGAGAATCCATTGGTGAATGAGTAAGCTTCCTGGCCTCCTACATTCTCCAACACCTCGTCTGTGAAAGGGGTAGAGAAAGGGTCATGTAGGCAAGCATCATTCAACTTCCTCAGGTTGACACATATCCTTATCCCTCCCCGTTTCTTCTCCTAAACTACCATAGGGCTTACCCATTCATATTCCTCCACTGGTTCTATGATTCCAACCTCCAACATCCTGTCAATTTCTACTTTCACTTTTTTCTTATATATTGGGTTTAGTCTATAGGGTATCTATCTGATCGGTCTTGCCTCAGGTTTGAGAGGTATCTTCATTTCACCTAGCTCTCTTTCTATGCCTTTCATTTCCGTGAACGTTGTTGGGAACATATCGTTGTACTCACACAATAACTCTATTATGCTTTCTACTGTTTGTTCATCCCAGTAGTCTCCAATGCTGTCCATTTTGGGATTCTCAGCTGTCCCAATGTTGACTTTATTCACCTTGATCGGCACAGAAAATACTTCTGATTCCAGAGGTGTACCTTCCACCTCTCTTTCACCTTCAATCTCTATTATTTGAATTTTGTGTGGGTCATCTTCCTCCGATGCTTCTTCCTGCACATGGTAGCACGAAAATAGTTCTTTTACTGTCTGTCTATTCTGTTGTTGATCTTTTGTCATAAGTTCAACTTTTGGTTCCTTAATGAATATCACCCCTCTGATTTGTTTGATTGTTGAGTCTATGTTGGGGTTCTCATGTTCAAATGAGAAAGTGACTGTAAAATTCTACTGTAATATTGTCCAGTCTGTAGTTCCTCTGTGCAATTCCTGGTCTATATACCAGTTTGTTGGAATCCATTCTAATGTGTGAATAAAGTGATGAGGCCATTCCTCTGGTGGTGTCATTTTCCATAGTGTTCTTCCAGTGTCCCCTGTCCATCATATTTTTGCAGTTGGTTGCTTCCCTGTTCTGCTCCAAATCTAGTGCACAGTAACCGCTTACATTGGTACTAGTCCTTGATTGTCTCTTTGTGTGCACCCCACCATATTGAAGGTGTTTCCTTAAGTGCTATATCCAGAGCTAAGAGCCTTTTATTTTATAACACTTCATCTTCGTATCTTGTTAAGAATGCTTCTAAGTCATTCACCCCATGGAAGCTGGGAGGTTCTCTTATCTCTCTACCTACCCATCTTACCGCGTGGTCTATTCTTGCGCATCTTCTTGTGGAGACTTCGTGCAACCTCTACTGCCAATTCTCCAACCTTGTATCTGAGTCCGAAACACATGACATGGTACTTCTCCAACTGATTACCCATCCACAATTGGATTCACATAATCTTCTTATTGCGCGGTGGTTCTGTACAACTGGTTAATTTACTCCAGGTAACTCCAGGTATAAACAAGTGGGTTCTACAAACCTTTCCCCTTCCGATGGATCTAATGGAAAAATGACTCTATATTCTCCTGACTCAAATGCCATCTTCCTCGTCTTTAAGTTTATTATGGCCTGATTTTAAAACACCCAATGTAAGCCAAGCAATACCAGATAAGGTGTTGTGCATCCACTATCTCTAACACTTCGAAATCGACTTTAGTGTGCACTCCATCCAAATCTACTGTGACCCCTTTTAGCCTTCCAATTTGTAGATCTCTGTGTTGATTTGCTAGTTTCAACTGAACTGGTGAATATCCTAATGTGGGCTCTCTCATACATTGGCATGTATTCTTGGGTAACACATTTACTTCGGATCCTAAATCCAATATAATATCTCCCATGTTGAAATCTCCAATATTGGCATTCATTCTAAACTCTCTGCTTGTTCTCCTCCTTGTATGCAGATGATTAATTGTTTTCTTCTTTAGATTTCCCTCTACTTCCGTGCTACATCTTTCTAACATATTTTGTAACAATTTAATAGATGATGGATCATTTACTAGTTTGACATAGGATTGCAAAAAAACATTAATTGTACTTACTTGTCCTAAGGGTTGTGCTTCATTATTGTGATCCAACGATGGAGGCATCTCATATCTTGGTACTTCCTAAGTATGTTGCACATTTTATGTTGATACAATGTCTAGCTTCAAGAATTCTTGTCTGTCCTTCTTGAATATCTCCTTTTTTTTATGTGCATCAAACTTCTTATGGGGTTCATCATTCTTCTTCACCCATTGGTGTTGTGTTGGATCTTGTCTTGCCGCATCGTTTTCCTCTTAGCTCCTCCATGCATAACTATGTTGATATTTCTTCCATCATCCCTTTCTTTCGCCGAAATCCACTGAACATTTTGATTGTTCTGATTTCTCGTTTCCTGGATCTTCCCCAATAGTGTAGGAAAGTCTTCTTTGTCATGATCTGATGCACGACAATACATACACATTGCAAGTGGAAGTGGACATTCTCTTGCATAGTGTCCTGGTTGTTGAAAGTTGTGGCATACCACTGGTCCTATGCCTCTTCCAAAGCATCCTCTTCCTCTTCCTCCACCTTTGTAGCCAACTCGATCTCCTCACAGTGCGTTGTACTGGGGCGCCTGGTTATACTGCACGAGATTATAGTGTGGCTACGTGGTATTGTACTGTGGATGCGTAGTGTTGTATGGGGCTGATACTTGGTTAAACTGTGGTGTAGCTTACCTGGTCATCATTTCTTCCTGCACCCTGTAAGCATATGATGTTCTTTCCCTCATCAAGTCCATGGTCCCACAATCTCTGTCATCATGGCCTACTAACTTGCAAAAGTTGCAATATGAACTTTTAGGTACTGTCTGGTATTTCCGCATCATTGGATAGTGATATGGATCATGCCCCTGTTTCTTATAGATTTCACACCATAGTCCTCCTATTGGAAAATGGTTTGGCAGTCCTTTTTCCATGTACTGCATGAATGTATGGAATTCATTGTTATGGTGTCCTTCTGTCCTACATGTGGTACACCAAACAGATTCTCTTTTGTCCTTACCACTGTTCTAGTTTAGCTGAAAGGTTAAGTTCTTCAGATCCTCCTTCAAATCCTCTACGACTGGATCTATCTTCTGATATTGATTCTCTTCCAGTTGTAGGGATGCCTGCAGAGCCTCTTCCTGGGTTTGAAAATTCTGTTGTCGCAAGGGGTATTTCAAGTGTGGGAGCAGTGAATTGACAAACATATTCCTATGATGCATATCTATCATGACATAATTTATCTTTCCCTTCAATTGCTTGAATCTCTGGTCAATCTGTCACACAGATTCTCCTGGTTTCTATCTAATCTCTATCATCTCATTCATGTATTGATCCTCTGAGTTATGCTTATGGAATTCATTTATCAATAGATTTTTGATATCTCCAATTGTTCTGGTTGTACCTGGCGGACTATTTGTAGCTAAGCAGATGTACCAATCCAGTGCACGATCTCTTAGCGTGATATCTAATTGCACAAGTTTAGTGTTCTCATATATGATATGTTTTGCTTCCCAGATATTTTCACAAATGAACAAGTGTTTCTTAGGGTCTTTTGATGCCTCTCCTTTGAATTCTGGTAACCTGATGGTGGGATCGTGTCTTGCCATCCTGAATGTTGAACTACTACCTCTGCACAGTGTAGATACTTGACTAATGCTTCATGAACTGGCTCCCCCAATTGTTGTTCTGTGTGTAGATGTACTTCCTACTGTCTTCCTTCTCCCAAAATTCGGTTGTCTAAATGGTGGTGTTCTTATTGGTGTATTAGTCACACATGGGTTTATGGGTTCCACACTGAAACTGATATGGATAAGAGTGTTGCCTTTTGTTCCCATTCTTGTACCTCTTGTATTCCTCTCATATGTCATGCATATGATTTCCTCAATCTGATCCACAGCCTGGAGATCCTCTACCTCTTCTTCATCACTTATTGAGCCCTCCCTCGCGGCTATGGCTCTCTTCTTGGTGTTCATATTATATTGGTAGGGTACTCCACTGCACGTTCTTCTAATTGTTGCCATGATATGCTTGATTTGGTCTTCCTCCATCATGATTGGGTCCAAGGCCTCATCCTTCTTTCCTTTATCCATTTCTCCTTCTCCTGTCAGTGCATCCCCCCTTCCCCCATGCACACAGAGAAGTCTAACTGTCTGAGGCCATTGCCATTACACCTTTGTTATATAATAATATCTTAATGGAAGTATGTAACGATATGATATACCTACCTTGAGGTCCCCTCAATACCTATTGCTCTGCTGCGCTGTAAGACTTCACAATATCTACTGCAAATTCTGTGATAAATCCTGCAACAATGTTGTCTAACCAATAATCTGCTGCACGTGTAAATTTATTGTCAACTTGTTGTAGCTGTGTGATCTCTTCAGGATTCCACTCTAGTTGTCTGATATGATTTGTAGGATGGTTGTCTTTCAACCTTAATAACCACTTCTGTAACACATACAGGAAATCACAGAAACATACATCATGCAAGTCGTTGAATACATACTTGTCCAGATATTTGCGCGATGTTAACTTTGAGTTTCTATTGTATTTCTACGCAAATTCCAGCACCTTTGTTTTCAACTAACTCTCTATCTCTGCCTTCGTTGCGTTCCACAACCTTAACATCCCCTTTTAGATTCTCATTCTCTTATCATCTTGTCGTCAGATCTGGCACTCTTTTTATGCTTCTTTAGTAGATCTCATTCACTCAGTCCCATCCTATTCCAACTGGAAACATAACCATTTGTTGGTTTCAACTTCTACTTTATCAATTATCTACTTTGATATTACCTTACTGTCAGGCTGACCTAGGTTCAGATGTAGCAAGCTCCCAACAAAATCCCTCTAAAACTATCGCTCCCCTTGGTAAACCAGAAGGAAACACAACACATAGGGTGTACTGCACAGTCTCACCCGAGATAGCTCTATGGGTGTCTGCAATACTCAGGTGTTTGCAGTAAGGGAATGAGTGGAGATATGTGATTATACTTTGTGATATTTATTTATTTGGTCTAACCTCCCAATTAAAACATTCATTCTTATTCATGCATGCAAATTATTAGACATAACTAGTTCCTTCATTCATTCATCTAACATTTAATTCTTAACAACAATAAAAAATGCATGCATTCAACCACATAAAACAAGCTTTACCATGGTTCACCCCCTCCTAGGATACGTCCACAAATATCTAGCTCTCAATCTCTTTATTATGTTTCAACAATATGTCATGCCGCGCGTGTTTACAATCTCAACAGGCTTCCCGATCCCTGTGAGGCTGACTAGATCGCACCAGGCTCCTCAGCCTGCAATCTAACCCTCGAGATTGATTTGCTCACTTCTTCTCTAGCTCACCAACTTACAAAATCTTGCAGTTCTTACAAACCTTACAACTTCTGACCTATCTCTACCTCCTAGGTACTATTGATCTCTTTTTGTATCTATCCCACTCAAGTACCCCTCTAGGTCCCTCTTCTGTCCTCTAGCTCCTCCCCTTTAAACCTCCTAAGTACTACTTATATATATTCTTGGCTCATCAACCATTACTTTACATTGCAAAAACCCTAACCCTAACATAATTAGGTCTCCCTTGCATGTGTGCCTCACATGCTTCCCTTGCACGTGCTGCTTTTCCTTCTAGTTGTCCTTTCTTCCCTTCATTCTTCTCTCCCCAAAAATAACCTTTTCCCCAAGATGGGTCTGCATCCAACAATATGGAAGGTCAAGGATCATGGATCTCATGACATGGCATGTAAACTCGACATATTTTTTAATTTTTGAGAACAAAACCCGATGTACGTGGGTTGTAATGGAGAAACCTGCGTATATGTGAGTTGTCTAACTGTGGCTTGCGTATATGGACAAAAATATGTAATTTTGGATCTGGAGTGAGAAAAAAGGGGAAATTAAGTCTAAAGAGGGAAATGGAAGGCCATCAAAGAAAATGCATGGAGTGAGGAAATTTTTTCTATAATAGATGACCCCTAATGTGTGAGGTCATAGGAGTATCTGTGATGGTCGAAATATATTATAATTCCCAGAAGTGGAGTAATGAAGACTCAACTGGAAGTACTAGTTATTCATGAGAATAATACAATTCATATTGACTCTATACACATGGCTGCCAATCTGAATTACACCATAGATCTATGTGAATAAATATTGAATAGTTGTTCATGGCCATGAATAGGCAATACAAAGTAGACATATACCATAGGCTGTCATAGTCACGAACAATACATAGTGGAGTCCAGTCTCAAAATCAACTGAAGATATCTATATACAATGGAGTACAAGTTGATCTTCCATGATCACTAAAGACATATAGGTTCTGGTCCAATGAAAGAAAAAAACTGATATAGGATGCTGCTACTGTAAAATGGAGGTCTTCTACACTATTTGCCAAAGGTGCAAGTCTATATTATGTGATTAAAGGAGTTGAAGTTGAATGCAATGAGACTTCGTTTGATTACCGGTCATTATGGTATACCATTAAAAATCACAAGACAACCCACCGATAATGAAAGTAGGTGTCAAGGCACCAAGTGCATTCAACAAGTGTGAATATGGGTGTTGAGGTTGAACACTTGAAGAATAAATTGATTAGGAGACATTTATGTATTCCCAATTGTCGATGGCAGGAGAACTTGCCATTGATGACTGCAAGCCTCTAGGTACTCATAGGACTCTAGATCTCGATTTCAAAATAGATGAGTCGAGGTCGATGGAAGGAGACCCACTGAAAGGAGAGCATTAAGGCATCTTTCATCATCCAATGCGAGGTACAAAACAATAGCTTGATGATTAGGAGGAGCTTAGACGAATAGGATGTTCACGGACCAATGACCATGTGCATCTCTCACATGCACCAGATGCAAGTAGTGCATAAAAGAAACCCTTTGAATATCATCCAATAATGAAAAATGTTGACAAAGGTGAGGAAAACACCAATAGAGCTAATGGAATCCAAGACACTGCACGAATCCCAATGTGTGAATATATTTCTTGCCGTTGAAAACAAGTGAAACCCCCTAGTCAACAAATGATGAGTAAATGTCATCTGATGGGTTCAAGGCTACCTACTAACGATGAAAGTAGGACAAGGGTGCAAAGTGGGACAATAACTTCACATGACTCTAAGATTCACTTGTAAGGGGATGGATGACATGCAAAGTCAAGAGTTCTGAGGAATGGCCGATACATGATTATACTTCCTTTGAACAATAGCATGAGAGAGATGGATAACTCATGCAACATAGACTTAACATTGATCATTGACAAAAGTTTGTGATGCATGAGGCATCAACAAACTCTCCACAGAGACTAGTCAGAGGAGTAGACTCTAAGTAATGAGTTCATCTTCCTAAGGTCATGCTAAACCCAAATCTTGGATGAAATGGACTCAAGAGTTTGTTCTCTATTCGAAGGCGACACGACTGCTGCCAATAGGAGATAATATTATTTTCCCGTCCATATTTTTTTTGGTTTTTTCATAGTAAAATAAATTCTATGATACAAGAGAGGAAAGGAGTGTCACGAGTAAGCAACTAGTTCCAAGGAGTGGAACATACCTATTCTCAATGCAAGGGACCACATGTGGGGCATGGACACTTGGGGGGATGTTTTCTCTACGGGTAAAGGGTGTCAAGTTGCAAAGGATGTACAAAAGGCAATGCTTGGATAACGATGAGAATTGTTGGGGAAAGAGGCTTATAACGAGAAAGTGGGAGCCGACATTAGGCTCAACGATGCAAGCGGGATAATGAGATGCAATCACAACTTAACTCAAAGAATGTCCTTTTTAGTAGATGTTAGTCCCCTAGGCTCAAAAAAGATAAAATGATAACTAGGAGAACTCTTCTAGCCAATGGTGACTAGAATATTCCTTTTTCATAAGTAGTCTACTTGGTTCGGAAAAGGCTTAAAATTATACCAAAGTAGACATCCTTTCAAAGAAATTTAACGAGTGTGAAAGAGACAAGTTCACTCGACAATATTTTCATTTTTTCAGGAGTCGTAAACGAGCTTAACCAAGACTCAGCAGGAGTCCCATAGGTAATGGTCATAATGATATTGAGTAAGAAAATGGGGTTCAAATGCAAAGTCATATTAGGACTATAAGGAACTCCTAGACCTATGGAGTAACTTATGCATGGGAACCAAATGACAAAAGTGTTCTAACTAGGGTACCCATGTTTGGTAAGTTTCTACCACTTAATAACGACACTTCTAGTAGCAGCAAGAAAGTTCTGTGTTGTTAAGAATTGGGTTCGTACCTAGGGCATGTGAATCACGGTCATAGGACGATGCAGAAATGCAAAGCGGGGTGAGAACCTATCCTATATGCCAGTGATGAAATATACCTACCAGAGACACAAACGGGTGTTAGGACATTGGAAATCTATAAAAACCCTGGATAAAACCACTTCAAACCAGGTCATTCACTGTGCTTTTAGTCCATAAGGTCAAAAATAGAAAAGATAGGGTAAAACTATATAAAGTGGGTAAAAATGATCTATTAATAGTAAAAATAAGATTTTTTTACCATATCATTTGAGTTTTTCACCCACATAGTGCTTTTGAGGCCACTTTACCCACAATCTTCTAGTGATGATTTTGGGAGCTACGATCAACAAGATTGGAAATCGTCTGGACCAAGTGAGTGCCTATCCTATTCTCTTCAATTTCCATGGTTTAATCATTAGTTTTAGTGCTCAAATTTTAAGTTTAAGAGGCCATAACTTGGAAACTATGATGTATGCGGGCTATAGTTCATCGGGTCACGTACACGACCCCATGTACGTGGGAAAAGCGAAGCCTGCCCACATACATCGATCCCTATATGAGACTGTCTTAAGGGTATCCCGCGCACAACTCTGCACTCAATGTTTTTAATGAAAATTGACTCAAAATTTGATGTTTCCTTTGCAATATGGTTATAGAATGGAGAGAAAGGGAGCATAAGGAGGTCAATGTTGTATTAGAAAGAGATGTGAGGGCCCAACAAGCTTTGAAAAGATGTGGGCTCTATAAATTTTGGGCCATAAAAGGAATGAGGTCTCAAGTGAGGTTGCTCTAGCTATTGATAAACTATTGGGATCTAGAGACTGAGGCCTTCAACCTCGATGTGAAACCATTGAGAATTGAAGTGGATAACATATAATTTATCACATGATTGTCTCACCGAGGTGAGATAGTGAATCTCAAGGCCCGAGGGGTTGGAGGTGGGAAGACTATGGAGGAGTACTTCGCCACCTACTGTGTTGCAGGCATGAAGAAAGTAGGGAGCCAAATCCCTATAAGGGTGATTGAGAACCTAAGTTTGAATATCATCATCTTAGTACTCACACGAATATCAGGGTTGGCCTCATTGCACTAAGCGTCAAGGCAACTCATGTTCTATGCAGTGGAGTGTTTGAGACCCATGATTTATTATTGGTGCACCTCACTAATGACGAACATGAAGAGCCAGTTGATAGACTACAAACTTGAGAGAATGAGGAACTTCGGGTTCACATCCGTATTGTGTAGTTTTTTCTTTGAGAGGGTTCTAGGTATGAGCCCTAGAGTAGATATTAATCCACATGGACTACACAATCCAACCATGTCATGGTGGATCGAGGTGATGAGGCGGCTGGGAGGTGGTAGGGTGCTAACCCTCTATAACGATGAGTTCTTTCACTGGTGGTGCCGACAGGTCATAGCCATCAATGACTATCCCTATGGGGGGATTGACTACCAAGGGGAATGTGACATGCCATTTCCACTAGTATCTTCCTTTGGAGAGATCAGTGAGAATTAACTTTCACATATTTCATTTTTCTGTGTTTTTCAATTTGATAAATGAAAACAAAAACACAAATAGTTTTGTATGGTATCATGCATTACTAGTTATTTTTGTACGCAGATGTAGGTCCGCGATGACTAGATGGGTACCCATGACATTGATGTAGGGGTCGAGGAGATGATATGGTAGGTGGGGAGAGAGTTCTCCAAATGTGGAAGGAAACCTATCTCATCTAACGTATATGATTCCTATTGTCTAGGTGGAGGAATTACCAGAGGCGATGCAGAGGCAGGTGGTGGGTGTACTCCGTGCATGGGTGAAACTCTTTTGGAATCTTGCAAATTCCGTAGTGCACTATCATGACACACATCCAACACCCCAGGCTTATATTCCATGGTTATGCGATGTACTAGTCATATATGTATTTTGAGGGCATGAGCCCAATTTTGTACTATGACACCATATTTTTTGGACTTTAAAGGATGAAATATAAAAATCATTTTGGTCTTCGACTTTACTTGCATATATTACAATGGATGAATGTATAAATGTGTGTTTTATTTACTTATTTATGTGACAAATTCCAATCTAAAATGTAGTTAGCATATGCATCAGATACTTGATTAGAGTGTCTAGGGATGTGATTATAAGTAATAAAATCAAAATATCATTCCAAAAGCTGTACCCGTAGGAATCGTCAGAGTAAAGTAGCTTCTCTCACTCGATAACTGTCATTCAACTGACATACAACTAATTGGGAGTCCAAGAAAACTTCTAATGATCAAACACCATGTGAAATGGCATCACATAATAGCTCTATAATGACGCTATACTCGACCACATTATTCATTGATGGATACAGACAAACGCCACTTGAATACACCAGTTTTCCCTCACGTGAATAGATAACCCAAGAAACAAAAGCCATGTTCTGTGTATGATGAATAGCATCATTGGTGAATCCTAAGTAAATTGAAAATCCCATTGACATATGCCAACCAAGGAAAAACTCAAAAAGCAAGTCGATGATGCAAAAGGAAAAATAAGTATATACACTGAAATACACTAATATACAAAGGTCATGCCTATGCTTGAAGGCTCAAGCATAATACCTTTTAAGGTAGAGCCCATTTATGGGCTCGTCCAAAACATTCCCCTCATAATATTCTAATTTGTAGGCTCCTTTCTCTAGGACACATCACACAATATAAGGACCGTGCCACATGGGGTTGAACTTTCCTGCCCCCAATAGTTCCTTGGCTTGGTCATAAAGAAGGACCAAGTCACCCTCAACATACTGCCAGGGACAAATAGACTTATCGTATTGGACCTTAACACATTGTTTATTCTCTTCGATGGCCATAGAGGCATCTCGACACTACTCATCGAGGAGTTCTAGGTGTATGAGGTGTTCTTCAATATCGGTCGTGTTATGTAAGAGATCGATTGCCAACTTAAGGGAATGGATTTCACATTCAATAGAAATAATCAAATCCATGTCATCGATTAGCTGAAACAGTGTGAAACCTATGGAAGTATCCATCGTGGTTTGGTATACCCATAGTGTAGGGTAAAGCATCATATGCCAGTTAGATTTACTCCGCCTAACAATTTTTTGCAAAATGGTCTTTAGAGATTTATTCACGGCGTCTACTTGTCCATTTTCCTAGGGGTAATAGGAGGAAGAATGATCGTGTGTAAACCCCAGTTTCGATGCTAACTCTGTCATCATCTCATTTTGGAAGTGACTACCATGATCAATGACAATCTTTTTTGGGATTCCGAACCAGACTATAATTTGATTGAATACAAAAAATGCTTCAATCTCACCATCATATTTAGTGGTAGGCGTGGCCTCAACCCATTTAGTAAAATAATACATAGCCACGATAAGATGATGGTTCCCCCCAACCGAGGCTGGGTTGCAGTCCATAAAATCCATCCCCCACATAGTGAAGGGACCGATGATAATGACTAGGTGAAGATGGGTTGGGTGTGAGCACATTTTACGAGCGAACACCTAGTAAGGGTGACACTTCCTGACCGCTTCGATGTAATCTTTAAAAATTCATGGCAAAAAATAACTAGCTCGCAATATATTTTGGGATTTTGCAAGCTCAGATAAATGACCACCCCACACCCCACTGTGACAGTCATTGAGAACGACCTCAGCCTCCTCGTGAGTCTAACAATGACGAAAAATATTATCTACCCCTCGGTGATACAACATGTCACTGATAATAAGGTAGTTCTTAGCCTGATGACATATACGTCATCGGTCCTCTCTTGACAGATGCTGGGGGAGCTTCAAGGTTTGAAGGTAGATTAGAATATCTCCATACCAGGGGTTTGAAGATGAGATAAGGAAGATATGTTTATCCACGAATGAATCTCCATGAAAAATATCCTCATCCAGCCTAGGGAAGTCATGACATCAGTTCCACAAAAACTAACAATTTCTTGTATTTCGCGGAGGCAAAATCAAGATCAAATTCTTGCAAAATAACAATCCACTTATTGTATTCCCCCCCTATGATACGCCTAGTAACGACATATTGAAATGGATTGATATTTGCAACCATGGTAGTCTTGCAGAGTAATATATAGTGTCGTAATCTCTGAACCACATGTACAACGACTAAGGCTAGATTCTCTACATGGGAGTATTTAAGTTCAAGACCAACTAGATTTTGGCTAAGGTAGTGGATAACACGCTCATGGAGTTCATCATTCTCTTGAACAAAAACCATACCAACCGTCCCTTCAAACACGAAGATATAAAGTAAAAAGTCTCTACTGTAGTCTGGGGGCTTCAATAAAGGCGCCAATACCAAGGATTTCTTAAGAGTATCTAAGGATTCCTAGGCTCGCTCATCCCATATGAATGGAGTGTCCTTATTCAAAAGACACATGAAACCCTTAGTTATGTTGGAATAGTTGGCTATGAAATGACGCATGAAGTTATCCTTCCCCTGTAAATCGTGAAGTTGTCAAATGTTGCACGTGAGAGGAAACTGAAGTATTGCCTCAACCGTCATAGGATCCACCATGATCCCATGCTTATAAACTCTGAATCCTAAAAGGAGACCAAACCTAACACAAAAGATGTATTTATGAGGGTTCAAATGAATGCGATAATAGAAACATCTTTCAAATACTAGTTAAAGGTGAGTAGAGTGATATACCCTCTTCCGAGAGTGAGTGACGAGATCATCTAGATAAGCTTCGAAAATATGCTTAAGATCGTGAAACACAAAGGTCATGGGATGTTGAAAGGTCACTCTGTTGTTTTTAAGAATGAAAGGAATTTTTTGGTATGCAAAGGTACCCCAAAGAAAAGTAAAAATTGTCTTGTGTTGAGCCTAGGGTTTGATTTGAATTTGATTATAACCTAAAAATTTGTCCATGAAAGAAAAGACTTCGCTTACCACACACTTGTACCAATAATCTGGTCAATAAAAGGAGTGGGAAGTTATCTTTAGGACAAGATTTGTTCATGTCCCTAAAATCCATACATATGCGGATGGTTCCTTGCTTTTTGTCTACGGGAACAGTGTTGGACACCCATTCGGTCAAGGGAACAAGGTATATGAAGCCAACATTGAGAAACTTCTCCACTTCTGCCTTAATAGCGGGGGCCTTCCTAGGATTTATGGCTCTAATATTTTGTTGAATAGGTTTATCATTCAAATAAGTTTTAATTTCATTTTTGACAATGATGGGGTCAATCCCTGGCATCTCTTTGTACGAGCAAGCAAATACATCTCAGAATTCTTTGAAGATATTGGTGTAGATATGAATTTCCTCAGGTAAACAATCTGCACCAATATATACATTTTTGATTTTACCAGGGGTTCGAGAGATGTCGATTGTGATGGTAGGGGAAATTTCCACCATGTTTCCTTCGGAATAAATACCATGCATATCTAACGAGACCATGGTGTGACCGACCATCTCACTCAGAGTGTACCTAAACACATCCTGTTCAATCCTCACAAGTTTCGAAAGAAAATACGATCAATGATGCATATCGTCCCAAGGCCTATCAGGACCAGACAGGGCCTCTAAGATGGCTTCATCCGAGGATAAAGTATCATCAAGGAAATCATGTGAACAAGATGATTATATGACCCATATGGGCTTTAAGACAGGATCCACCTCGTCCTTCCGCGAGGAGGAAGGATCCTGGTCAACAGTAGATTCTTGTATATCCTGATACACAACTTCTACTGTAGACAATGGCATCACCATCCTGATGTGTGAATGGCATCTGTACACCATAGTTGGGGAAGGTAGGGTCCAAGGGTCATTGAAATGCGAAGTATAGAAAGGAATGGACCTCATCAATGACAATAACTCACTGGAGACAACATTAATGTACGAATTTGGTACTGTGAAATCAAAAGTACCCATCAGGGAAGAATACATCCTGACACCAACATTCTCAGTTTCCCGCTGAGAATTATCAAAAATGGAGACCGAAGGCCCCACCGATGCAATAGGACTAGGATGCACAAAGGACAATTAGTCGATCATCACAATGTTTAGTTCGTGAGGAAATCATAGAATGCGGAAAATAGATGACATAATGGCTGTCATAGAGTAAGTACAATTACACTCTAACAAAATATTGTAGTCGAGAGGCACATCAACCACCTTTACCTCGACCTCCACAGTCTTTCTACCTAACTGGATCAGGAAAGTGGGAAGGATACCGTGGGGTCTAAAAGAATGTCCATCGAATGCAGTTAACATGGTCATGGATTGAGACAGGGATAGAGAGCCAATGGCTTTCCAACAAGCTAAATACATCATAGATGTCAAAGTACCTATTGATGATTGTAGCTATGTGAGACATTATCCAACTTACAAAACTATGAGGTGTGGATCATTGCAACTATGTAAGTCTTTCTCTCGACTTACAAACCTGAGAGAAATCCCCTATAAAGGGTACATGGTTCCTGCCTGAGACAGAGCTAGGAACGTAGAGATGACCTCCTCCATTCAGAGAGTTGAGAAGAACTCTAGATGATTATCAAGTGGGAAAGGAGATCTATTGAGTTGGACATGCCTGTGGCTGAGCACAAGGTGAACGTGTGAAATCCAAAAGTGTTGGGTGCATCATCATGTGAACATAAATGAAGATGATGTATTAGCCTCCTATGAGTAATCAGAGTTGACGAGAAGACTCCATATGGTTCTCCTATATGAGGCGATGGGAAAGAAGATTTGTAGAGTGGACGTGCCTGTGGACGAGCACAGGTGAACGTGTGAAGATCTGGTTCTTCTGTGTAATGCAGTGAACCATATTTTTGACATCCCGATGGATGTGCCCCTAGTGGATGAGAACTAGTGGGTGTATTATATCCTTTGCTATATATTGTTCAAGAGTCAGACCTACCTGTAACCCTGATTTTTATGTAAAGGGTACAGGTCAGCTCCACCTTAATGTGATTAATAATAAATGTAAAATATAATTAATCTGGTCAATATTAATTATAATAATAATAATAATAATAATGAATTAATATGAATTAGAGAGGTCGACCCTATTAAGCCAATAGACACTTCAATTGATAGGACAAGCCTAATATAAGTAAAGGTAAATTCCCCATTGTGGAATCATATCATTCAAGCGAGATTGGAAATTTCAGCAGGTACATTTACTTGGGAGAAGTGCACACCTCTCTTGGGTGCTAGTCTTGTAGGGTTTAAGCACCCTTTTGTGTGCTAGGTCTTTCTTGGTGGTGAAGGTCTTTATCTTGAAGAATATAGAAAATTATTTGGCTAGATTTTCTTCCCTTGTTGAGAAGGGTTTCCCAGGATACTTCTTGTGTTCTTGTGCATGGTGTTTCTTCTTGTGATATTGGTTGCTGCAACATTCTTGTTTATGGTTAAGACAAATGAAAATTGAAATGAACTACATGCTTAACCTATCATATTGAAAAATCAACATGGTATCATAGCATAGGTCTTGAAGATCCCATTGCACAAGCATTTTCCAGCCCCTTCTCTCACTCATTTGCAGAAACAGTATGACCCTCCTAGGGTTTCCAAAAATCCCGTACGACCTCCTCTTCTGAGAGATTTAACCACTCAAAACTTGGATGATTGGGATGACAAATATATAGAAGGGTACTGCCTCCTTCAACGCACCTCCAACAAGTCTCAGATCAAAATTCTGTGCGTTTCAAATTTTTGGCCCTAAGGGTTTCACCAAAATTCTGTAGAAAATTATGAAGTGTATTTCTGCAAACTTCTTGAAGAAGATCCTCACCTTACTAGGGCCATCATATTTATCAAGGCTCATTGTTGGCATTCGTAATCCCCCAAAAACCTAAAAGTGCTAGCCTAGTCTAGCCGTTAGGTTTTCTATCCTAGTTGACAAGGGCTTGTGAAGATGAGAAAAATCATGATGGGAAGCAAGCTTAGTACAAGAATCCAAAGTAATGAAGACATCAACATATCAACACTCTCAGGTATGGTTCCTATCAATGATAATACTTGGCTAATTGGCAGTGGTGCCTCCAGGCACATGAACGGTATTAGAAATCATCTAACACACTTCGTTGAGAAAGAGACGCATCTTTAGTTTTTCTTGGAGATGATGCCATATATAATGTGAGAGGAGTTGGAACTTTTACCTTCCAACTAGATTCATTTATGTAGATTAAACTAGAGTAAGTTCTATATGTACCCGGAATGAAGATAAACCTTGTCTCTATTTCGGCCTTGGAAGACAAAGGTTACAAAATTACTTTCTCAGAAGGAAGAGTTCTTGCATGGCACAAAGAATCTCATATAAGCTCTTCCAAAGTAATTGGTGTCAGAGAAAACAACTTGTACAAGTTGACCATCAAACCAGTTCAAGCCTTATTACATGACATTATCAACTTGAGTGAGTTATGGCATAAAAGACTTGCTCACATTCATTATAGAGCTCTTCCATCTCTAGGGAAAACGATAACAGGTCTACCAAAGATCCAGATCCAACATAAAGGTGTTTGCAAAGGTTGTGCCCTTGGAAAAAAATGTTAAAGGATCCTTTCCTAGCAGTGACAATAGATCTAAGGAAATATTGGACTTGATACATTCAGATGTATGTGGGCCAATGACTGTTGCATCCTTAAATGGGTACTTATACTATGTACTCTTCATATATGATCACTCCAGGAAAACTTGGATTCACTTTTTGAAGAACAAGGATGGAGTCGTTGCCAAATTTCAAGAATTCAAAGCTCAGGTGGAAAACCTGACCATAAGAAAAATCAAAGTATTAAGATCAGATAGTGGAGGAGAATACACCTCAAAAGAATTTAAATTTTTTTGTATTGAAATAGGAATCAAGAGGGAGTTCACAGTTCCTTACAACCCTCAACAAAATGGGGTTTCTGAAAGGAAAAACAAAACTATCATTGAGGCATCTAAAACAAATATACATGATCAGAGTCTACCTATGACTCTATGGGCAAAAGCATGTATGACAAAAATATATGTTCAAAACCGTAGTCCTCATCAGATCCTTAAGAACATTACTCCAGAAGAAGCATTCACCAAAGTTAAGCCTGAGATGAGACACTTAAGAATATTTGGATGTCTAGTGTACCTTCATGTAGCCAAAGAAAAGAGTTCCAAACTAGAACCTTCAGGAAGAAAGGGTACATTTGTAGGATACAATGAATCCTCAAAATCATATCGAATCTAAATCCCAGGTCAGAGACAAATTGAACTAAGCAAAGATGTTACTTTTGAAGAAGAAGTTTCCTTCCAGAAATCCAGAGAAGATCAGATGGAAATTGATAGTGAAATAATACATCCTCCTCCTTTAGCAGTTCAAAGGGAGACATATATTATTCTAGATGAGCCAACAACTTTAGTTGACCCAACTACTCCAGCAAATTTAGTTTCCCCAAGAAACATACCCAAAGGCATCACAGTTGGACATAAAAGACCTGCTTGGGCTCGACAAACTTTAGAAGAAGCAGAAGGGCATAAAGCCCCACAAGGAGAAACTAGAGAAAGCAAGAGACCTAAGAGATTCTCAAGCTACCTTTCATCCATGACCCACATTATTGATTCAAAGCCAACTTTTCATGGAGAAGCTTCAACTGAACAAGTATGGAAATATTCCATGACTGAAGAATATCAATCTATACTAAAAAATGATGTATGGGATGTTGTTCCAGGACCATAGGGAAAGTCCGTAGTGACTTCCAAATGGATTTACAAAATCAAACATGCTGCTGATGGAAGCATTGAAAAATACAAAGCAAGATTTGTGGCTAGAGGGTTTTCACAAATAGAGGGAATCGACTATGACAAGAATTTTGCACCAGTAGCAAGATTTACCTCCATATGATCTATCATTGCACTATCTTCTTCCATGGGTTGGAAGTTACATCAGCTGGATGTAAAGACGACATTTCTCAATGGTGAAAATGAGGAAGAAGTTTATATTGAGCAGCCAGAAGGTTTCGTTATACACAATGAAAAATCTCATGTATGCAAGTTGAAGAAATCCCTATATGGTCTAAAACAAGCACCACGTGCTTGGTACGAGAAAATGGATGGATTTCTGATGAGTTTGCGCTTCAACAAAAGTGAAACTGACCCAAACTTATATTATCACATTGATGGAAATGAGTGTCTGATTTTGGTCTTATATGTGGATGATCTTTTCATCACCGGTTCAAAGAGACTCATTGCTGAATGCAAACAAGCATTAAATGCTAAATTTGAAATGAAGGATTTGGTCCTAATGCATTATTTCTTGGGACTAGAAGTATGGAAGAGATTAGATGATATTTTCCTAAGTCAAGGAAAATATACTATGGAGATACTGAAAAGGTTCAAAATGATAGATTGTAAATCCATGCCTACTCCAATGGTAATGGATTTAAAGAAGATGAGTGACATTGATTCAGGAGACATAGATCCACATTTATATAAACATCTCATTGGATCTTTGATGTATCTGGTTAACACCAGACCAAACATTTTCCATGCAGTGAATGTGCTTAGCCAATTTATGAGTCAACCAAAACATACACACTAGATAGCTACAAAATACATATTGAGATACTTACAATGTACAATTGGTTATCGCATGAGATATGCAGCTAATGGTTATCGCTTGGAAGGATATGTCGATGCATACTGGGCAGGAAGTGAATTAGACAGAAAAAAACACCTCAGGTTGCTGCTTCACCTTAGGATCAACCATGGTTTCTTGGTGTAGCAAAAAACAAAACTTTGTAGCTTTAAGTACAATAGAGGTAGAGTACATTGCACTAAGTGTGGAAGTTCATGAAGCAGTATGGCTTCACAAACTCTTGACAGACTTGTTCGGTCATGAGATGGATCCGACTACTATTCATTGTGACAACCAGAGTTGTGTAAAGCTCTCCGAGAACCCAATGTTTCATGACAAATCAAAACACATTGAAATCAAGTATCACTATATCATAGGCATGGTGTAGAGAAATATAGTACACGTGTAGTATGTTTCTACTCGTGAAAAAATTGTAGATATCTTCACCAAACCACTTTCCAAGACAAATTTCGAGTATTTCCATGAGAGACTTGGCCTAGTGGAAAATGCCTCCCTAGCTGAGAGGGAGTGTTGATGATTGCATCTATGTGAGACATTATCCAACTTACAAACCTGTGAGGTGTGGATCATTGTAGCTACGTAAGTCTTTCTCTCAGCTTACAAAAATGAGAGAAATCCCCTAAGAAGGGTATGTGGTTCCTGCCTGAGACAAAGCAAGGAATGTAGAGATGACCTCCTCCATTCAGAGAGTTGATAAGAACTCCAGATTATTATCCAGTGGGAAAGGCGATCTGTTGATTTGGACGTGCGTGTGGCTGAGCACAAGGTGAACGTGTGAAATGCCAAAGTGTTGGGTGCATCTTCATGTGAACACAAATGAATATGATGTATTATCCTCTTCTGAGAAAGTAGAGTTGACGAGAAGACTCCAGATGGTTCTCCTATATGAGGTAGTGGGAAAGAATATCTGTAGAGTGGATGTGCCTGTGGATGAGCACATGTGAACGTGTGAAGATTTGGTTCCTCTGTGTAATGCAGTGAACCAGAGCTTTGACATCCCTATGGATGTGCCCCTAGTGGATGAGCACTAGTGGGTGTATCATATCCTTTGTTATATAATGTTCAAGAGTCACACCTACCTGTAACCTTAATTGTTATGTAAAGGGTGCACGTCGGCCCCACCTTAATGTGATTAATAATAAATGTAAAATATAATTAATCTGGTCAATATTAATAATAATAATAATAATAATAATGAATTAATGTGACTTAGAGAGGTTGGCCCTATTGATCCAATAGACACTTTAGTTGATAGGAAAATTCTAATATAAGTAAAGGGAAATTCCCCACTGTGGAATCATATCATTCAAGTGAGTTTCGAAATTTCAGCAAGTACATTTACTTGGGATAAGTGCACACCTCTCTTGGGCACTAGTCTTCTATGGTTTAAGCACCCTCTTGTGTGCTAGGTCTTTCTTGGTGGTGAAGGTATTTCTCATGAAGAATATATCAAAGGATTTGCCTGGGTTTTCTTCCCTTGTTGAGAAGGGTTTCCCAGGATACTTCTTGTGTTCTTGTGCATGGTGTTTCTTCTTGTGATCTTGGTTGCTACAACATTCATGTTTATGGTTAAGACAAATGCAAATTGAAATGAACTACATGCTTAACCTATCATATTTAAAAATCAAAAACACCTTCATCAATTATAGTATGTTTGATGGTAACATTTGTATACTCTACATGGATTTGAAAGGCCACATGGTAAGGTAAGTGAGGCTTAACATTCGTGACATCAAACTTGATAATATTTAAGCCACATGGGTCTAAATATCCTAATGCAGATAGTAAGGTGTTACTCTATGAAGGAAACGTCTAGAGGACCTCCAAAGATGACATCGTGCATGGGGTTTGTCCCAAATCCTCTACAATCGAGTAATTTTGGGAGGCTCTAGCATTAGGATTATGGGCATAGCGCTTAAGGACTCCTTTTGGAATACGAGGTAGAGGTTTTGACTTATGAATCCGCAAAGGTGTTTCCGAAGGAGGAGGAGGCTTTGGACATGTTGAGCACTCAACACACCCTAAAAAACCTATGTCAAATTTTACTTTTTGGGCACCACTTGATATTTTGCACTGCTTGATTCTACTTCAGTAAGAAAAATGTTGCCTTTGATTAACTTAAAAAGAATAACTTTTAATTAAAAGAATCGACAACCAAATCTTTTCACCGATGCTCTTAAGAAATTCGTCATAAGAAAGGATTAAGCATGAAAGGAAATCGCTCAAGAGAACCAAGGTAGCCAAGCGTCGATCTTTGTCAATGTCGACAGATGAGAGTTTTCTTTCCCAACGAGATTTACTAAGGATATCACCGATGACTGATCCCTTCGACATCGGAAAAAGGATGAACGGGTAAGCGCTTACGAAGGAATAAAATAATCACCAATAGCCGATCCCCGAAACTCTCGACATCGATGAGATTTTTAAGAAGGTAGGTCCATAGAAAGGGCATGACAGGTTTATTCCCCCCTCTGACCGCCGACCTGGATACATTTTGGCATCGACGGTCCTAGGTTTATTTTGACACACACATCTTGTTGAAAACCCTGACTCCGATTGGGATACACGAGCAAAACATCTTCCCCCACCTATCACGTGTCATTGCCAAAGCGGTTAAACATATGATTGAGTTTTCCCTTGAGTCGTTAGCACTTCCTGAGGCCCGAGTCACACCTCGAGTTAGTTTTTCCACGTCATCTCCATACAACAAAATCAATCAGCATCGGAAGTTATAAACAGGAGGTTTCTATGGAAACATTCACCACGCATCACCGATCCCCGACTTGCCCACTGGGAAAATGATACGATGGGACGTTTTAACGCTAGATAAGACGCATTCAAAGGGCTAATTAATTCCAAAATCTCGCATTAGTTTCTAATTTGTGCGTGAATAAAAAGGATCGTTTTAACATGTCGATATAACACATCACCCTCCGCGCCTCTGCTGTCAACCCACGATGAATTAAATTGTAGAGATTCGATGGTATATTTCTTTGAATTTCACTCATCACCCGGATTAATTGGTTGATACATCTGGAAAGATCTTCCCATCAAATTCTTTTGAGCCATTGTAAACAAGATTATTCTGCGCGCAAAGAAGTTCAGGTCAGATAGAGGAGCGAGGCAAGCAATCCAGAAGAAGTCTCCAAGATCTCGTGAGTATTAAACCACATAGTTTAGCAAGTGTTATAGGTATGTGCTAGTCTGGATTTTGCTGTGTTTTTACCTCACATATACATTATGATCCAATATTTCTATGTATGCCATCCCTAAAGGATTGTTTCATTTGCAGGAACAATTCCTTCGAGAAAACCAACCACTAGGAAATCTCTAACAGCTCCAAAGCTAAAGGAACCATAGGTGGGAGAAGGTTCTTCCCCAGCGGTTGTGAAACAATTGGAATTCACTTCGAAGCTGGTGCCCGCCATCAAGACATCCACCAAGAAGGTTTTCATTCAGCCCCCGACCTTTGGAGACACGAAGGCAAGCATAGGGACCAAGACAATACTCCCGCACTGGGGAGAACTTTTCCAGAAGATCAAGCGGGAAGAATTCCCTGAATATACCCCGCACAACGATCCCGATACAAGAAAAATCAACGATGAAATCCTCCCGAATGTTCGAAAGGCATATCTTCACATCGTAGCGAGCGTAAATCTAGTATTCTTGCATAGAACTCTTGAAGTGGCTTATCGATGACACCGACACACAAAGATGTTTGATTAATGACGACAATGGCGAGTGTGTCGGGGTTTTCCTTCCATAGGAGGTTGATAATTACTACAAGCTCAGAGAGCCGGAGGAGCAGCTGAACACCGATTTTGTTATGAGCTTCTATGAAAAACACGACACCAACAAGGTGATGGATTTGTGGTGGAGAGAGGATAAAAATTTCACCAATCGGACCTCCGGTTGGTATTCGATGACCAACTTAAGGGAGCCGTATATCTATCTAATGGTCCTCCTATGTCAGTTGCATGGGGAAAAAAATTGCTCCAGGTTTTCAGAGGATTGATGCCTCTAGATTATACTATAGCCATTTTCGGAATAGGTTTTAACTAGGGTGCCATCATCTCCAAACAATTGAGCACTTGCATACGACAGGCTCAGACACTGAAAGAAGGAGAAACCCTATCCTTCTACATGGATTCTTATTTATTGGATGTCATCTGTGCCAGAAATGCCTTTGCTGGAATGAACCTGAGCTAGCATGCCTCAAAACTCCCAGTCCATGTATATTTTGGCATCTTGTGGGAGAATAGGTACAAGAAATCCTACTCTCTCATCTGCGATCAATTTATAGCATGTATTCATTTTTTGTTGGTCAAGAAAGAGTGCCCAAGGCTGTCGAATGCAGCCAAAAATATTATATCAAAAGTTGGCCACTGGTACCTGGATGAGCACGATACCGAAATTAGGGTTTTCGGAGCCACCGAAGTAGCACACTTTTTACCTATGTATGTCCCCGATCGACTAGTAGTAGGGGAAATCTGTTATCAGACCATCCTGCAAGGTTACAATGCTACTCTAGTAAAAGATAAGAAGCAGACATTCATAACTTATGGATTTCATATAGGTTTCTACATGGTAAAAGACACCATGCAAGCCAATCAAGAAGGGTTAAGCCAATTGGAGTTTTGATTCTAGGCTAGTCATTTTTGCAAGCACGACCCAAAGGGTCTAGTCCTAAAGCACGCATCACAAGTATCATCCTACTGGCCATATGCCCATGACAGGTTTGAAGATGAGATGTTCACTGAAAATGCTCAAAAATGGGATGAGGTAATGGCGAGGATGGCTGACTGTAAGGTGACCAGGTTCAAGGCCATGAGCCTAAATGAGCAAGTGACAACCCTGGAACAATTGGCTCAAGGGATTCTTAGGGCCAGAGAAGAAAGCATAGCATCCGAAACATCCGAAACCGTAGAATCCCCCTTGATATCCCCTACACAAGACCGAGTTATCCATTTGGTACAGGATGCATAGGAAAGGGGACTGCTCATGTTAGAACAGGAACAACATGTGCTTGATCAGTTACAAGCTGACCCATACCTATAAAAAATGACAGGATCACCTGTTGATAACCCAAAGAGAATCGAGGTGGGTACAAGCGGCCTTGAATTTATAGATGTTGATGAAATTGATGGGTTGGATGACCTTGAATTCACATTGCCACTGGTTGGATCACCAACAGGTGTGGTGACTCAGTGAGAAGAAGTCCAGGTACCAGTAGAAACAAGCGCGTCAAACCCCTTGAGAGAGTTTATAAAGATATACGATGATGATGAGAGCCCAGAAGTATCTCTCGGGACCCCTCTGCATATCAAAGAAGAAAAGGTACCTGATAAGACATCTTCTCATGTTCCCAAAGTCCAAATTAAGGAGGTTTCATAGAAATAAAAGGAAGTCGAGAGTGGCCTCGACACAAAGAGGCTCGATGCACCAGATACCCGAGAAGACAATCCAAAGGACAAGTCAGAACCGGACGAGCCAAAGGAAGGATCCATGCAAAAGGAAATCGACATTTCAATGAATAATGAACAAGTAAGTATTAAGTCTACTCCCGATGCCTCTATTTCGCTCGATACTCAGATCCCTGACAAGCGACAGGCAGAGGCCAGGCCTTCGGATCGCAATGAGGAAGTTCAAGAACTCGATCTTGAATAAATATACACCACCGTAATTCTGGGAAACACAGTCAAATGGGCTGATCAATAGATTCCTGAACCTATAGATGAGATAGCTAATATATATGCGATCGCCTATGATCAAAAGAGGAAGGCTATTGTCCAACGAACCACCAAGAAAAGGAGGATTACATTGGATCGCTCCATCCTTACCACTATAGAGGAAGATTTGATAAACATAGAAAATGCCAGAACATCCAAACTTATCGACGTAGGGAGAGCGATCTCAGATGCCACCCTAGACAGAGAAAAAATGGATGAAAATGAACTGGACGCCACCCTAAAAGAGATGGAACACTTGCACTATATGGCTAAGTATTATCAGGACACCATGCAAGCCACAATATATTTAAGGAGAAAGTTCCAAGAGGCCTATAGCAAGTTCACAAACAAGCGACACTTATTTACCGCAAGAATAGCTGAACTCCAGGAGGATATTCTCATAGCACTCACAACATGCAAGGATATGGAGCAATGGTACGAAAAAGCGCAACAAGCTGCAAAAAAGAATCGACTACATTGGTGTAGTCCAGCAGGGTCGAGATAAAGAATAACACGACATCCAGGTGTTGAGCGAAAACAATCTTGGACGCATAAAAAGATCAGTCGAGTATTGGGCCAAAATGTCTCGGAAACCACACCAAGAAATTCAAGGGAAATGGGCCAAGTGTGAGAGACACTAGGTTAAGATCAATCGGGTGATGAAAGATATAGTATTTCCCCAGTTTGACACACCCGACGATTTCGTCAACTTGTGTGACATAGTTGAATCGCACACCAAACAATATTCTTCATGGGCCAAAAGACAAACAAAGGTGTTCGACACAACGCCAGGACATGTACAACAATTTATGGAACATTTGATCAGCCCTCGGGTTGTGCTTCATCAGTTAAGTATTAGTCTAGTCAAATATTGAGCGCATGCGGTGGAGATCAAAGAAGTTTACGCACTCCAGATGGAACAACACAGATTTCCATACGCCCAAAACTGCGAGGAGTTGTTCATCAGTTGGTCGAAGTATGAGAAAAGTCACCTTTTCAAGTGATATCTTGAGTTGACTGTTAGAAGAGAACGCCACATGGTGAATTTTTTTTACTTATCTACATTTAGCCGTTATTTTCAATTGAATTTTATGTTATAAATAAGAGCATTGACCAATTAGTTAAAGGTCGATGGTTGCTGCAAGAAACTCTCTTTTTTGGTTTTGTTAAGAACTATTTTCGAGTTACCTTTAATAGAGAAGTCCTTCTGGACCAGAGACAAGTTATATTTTCATCAAATGCATGTGTGATTAGACGTGGAGAAGAACTATTTTCTATCTCATCTCATGAATGGATGTTGTAATGAGTAAGAGCTATTGAATCTATTGTTAAGTTATCTGATGCAATGTTTTACAGTTCTTTTCTTTAATGATGAAGATGAATCATTGTGTTATCATGTGATGGATGATTAGTGTAGGTGAATTATTTTGCTTTCCATTATCTTATCACATACGTGTTTTCTTTTTGATAATTAGTATCTCAGACAGTAATTGGATGCTCACACGGTTAACGTATTAGTACTAGGGCCGTGGTATAGAATTGCCATTTGCATGCTTGAGTAGCGAGTTATCCCAAACTCAGCCTCTTTTCCAGTATTTTACAACCTTTTCCTATTTTGTTTCCAAGTTGGTTTATACCGGCTTACAATCTTATATTGGTCCCACCTAAGAGAAAATACAAAAAGAGAAATTCCAAGCTGAAGGAGACACCTTCGTAAGAAAACGTAAAGCCCATCGATTAATTGGTCGGATCAAAAGATCTAAAGAACCATTCCACCATTAAACGCTACATAGTCTAATTAGGCCTCGGTGGTGGGTTTGGTTCCTGCTATTGAATTAAAGGGATTTAGGACCCATCAACAGGACCTAAAATAGGCTATGAAGAACCATAATTGCGAGATCGTGTGGCTATAGTAACCTCATATTTTACCATATTGACGCATAGATGGCCACCATCATGTGTTGAGGGGTTTTGATTCCCACTCGATGCATTTTTGGTGTTGGAGGTCCCCAAGGTCATATTTTGGTTATGTGGAAATGAGTTTTTAAACATGATAGGCTTCTGTGCTATGAGCCTCGAAGCTTCCTCAATTTTGGGGCACAAGTGGGTAAGGTGCTTGCAAAGTTTACATGGAAACTTCACCTTATTATTTTATTTCTTTTCCTCACCAACATTATTATTAGATTTATCATTTTTATTTTTGTCCTTGGCTTTATTATTATTATTATTATTCTTCCCATCCTTATGATTATTACCTCATCCTTTCTTCTTATTCCCTCCAGGTTGTTGGTTACTATTTGGGTTCGACATAGATTGTACATAATGCACATCTGCTGATGTGGTGGTGGAGGAAAAAGTTGTAGCTTGTCATGCTACAGACTGGTTAAGAGACAAATCTTTCAGCTAGTTCATCATCAGGTCTGTAGTCTTAGAATTTGTGGAGCCTATGATATTATCAACATGAGGCCCATAATTTTTTCTAGGATCGTAATTCGACTGCGACGTGTCAGGGATAATTTCGTAAAACATCATAGATTGAGCATATATAAGGTCCAACTGTTGGGATTTGAAGATGGCTTCTTCCTAAGATGTCACTTGTGATGTAGAAACAACTTTTGAAATGTAAGGCAATAAAGACTTAAGGAACCATTCCAACATAAACTCTGGAGGAATGTAGGCTTTAATAAAGATCTTCCATCTACACCACTCTTGGACTTGTTCAAAGATGCGGGTGGATTTATCATAATGAAAATTCGATGAAAGTTTTATGCCAACATCATAAAAAATCGAAAACTGGAAGTGATTGAGAAAAATCAAGACCATTTGATTGAAAATTCCGTAGGTTCCCCCAGGTAGCTCGATGTACCACTTCACAACAACCCCCGTAAGGGTGCGTTGAAATATCCTTATACGAATAGAGTCGCCATTAAGGGAGTTAGATGAGCACCACAGGTGAAAATTAGTTACATTATCACCCAGGTCATCACTAGTCTTGCCTTCAAACTTTGGAATGTCAGAAGGAAGCTTGGTGGGGACAGGGGGCCATGACGAATCGTGACACACTGGGCAGTTCATCAATTTTGACAAGTCTGGCAGATTTAACATGGCCATAAAAGGGAGCTGGGGTTTTAGTGTCAGAGCCCATGGTCCCGAGAAAGACTGGTTTTGAGAGATCATAGGCCAAAAAGGGTTCTAGTATATACAATGGCCCTGTTCGATAGGATAGTCTACTCCTCCCAAATGATTAATTAAAGGTTTTAAGGGCATCATTACCGAATAATCCGATTGCGAAAAGAAAGTGATGTCATAAGGATTATTCATATGAGGATATACGTTGCTCCCAGATGAAGGAAATCCATGTAGGGGGTTGCCCATACTATAAAATTGACCCCCCCATATGAAACACCAAAGGATAGAGGGAGGTTCTCCATGAGAAAAGAGTTTGTAGGAACCATCATAGAGGGATAAGGATGGATGGACAAAATATAAGTAGAAGGCCGCCCATCTAAGCACTCGATCCTAGAAAAGTGAAGCAAGGATTGGGTCCAGAGGAAGGAGAATTCAAACCTTCTACCGTAGGAGTTGATTGAGGGATATGACCCCCACTAAACAAAAATGAAGTATAAGGAGGCATCATGCCCCTAGACCCAAAACTAGGATTCATATGAGATGACGAAATGGAGGATGAGAAGTGTGAAGTCATGTATGACATACAAAAAGAGAAAGGATTAGTGGAAAAAGGCATTAATTGAGTGTTATGATTAGGCATACCACTCGAAAATACAATAGGTTTTGTTCCCATAGGTTGAGCATAGACCATGGGTTGGGAAGCATTAGGCGAGGGAGCCTCTGAATCCAAACAATTGATGATGAGGGAGTCGAGGGGACTCTGCTAATCATAATGGATATAGGAGTCGAAGAGCTTCCTGAGACATTCATATTTGACTCAGTACTCATGGTAGGACAATCACGAGCCTCAGAGGTGGAGATATATGTACCACACTTATTAACTCTACGCCTTTTATGAGGCAGCTTCGGTAAAGGATATAGTTGTGGTGGTAGATTCAAAAGATGAAGAGACTGACGAGGAGGCTGGTCTTGCTCCATGATGACTAAGAACCCAAGATACAATACAAAATCCTAAGGCCCACTAATAATAAAAGAGAACACTCCTAAATAAAGCTAAAGGCCAATTCACATAAACAAGATATGATTGTTGAAGGCACCTCTCAAAATAAATACAATATGCCTCTCCCAAGAGGGGATGAGACTCTCGAACAATAGAGTGGAGGTAACAAAACTAGTTATAAGGACCCTCATAGGCTTCACAACTTAATCGGTCAGATTCCTCGGGAGATAAAATCCTCCATAAAGTCTGTGTGTTGTCCAATCCATATCTGACTCAGGGTACCTACAGAATAACCCTTGCAAGAAACCTATGCAACTACATAGGTCAAGCAACTAAAGTCACCACAATATAACCAATGCTCAAGCGAGTAGTCGCAAGTACAATCCACCGTATGTGCAGGGTAAAAAAGCCCGAAATATCAAAAGCACCACCTCTCAAGGAGGTAAGGGCATGAGCGAGACCCCCATATACGAATAGAACCAAAGAAATATCTCTGATGCTAGGAAGGTATTAGAGGGATATCTCTACAACCAACTTCACGCGACCTCATGCTTAACTCTGTTGTGAGTGGAGCCTCATGAGGACACCAATTATATAATGGGTTTCACCACTTCCTAGTCTGACACATACGTTGAGTTTTATAGCCTTGGAGAAGTTTACTCACAAAATCATATTCCAAGGCTCTAGGTCCTACACTTGTTTGTGTACCTTGAAAAATAAAATCATTTTTAATGAATTTTAATTATTCAGTGTTAGTTTTAATGGATTTTGCTTACTCAAGAGGTGCGATCGTGAAACTGATGGTATTGTGACTCAACATATATAAAGAGAAGCAAATGTAAAAACATTGCTAAGTACTAGTCTTGATTTTCAAGGAGATGGTATTCTTCTAAATGTTGTTTCCAAGATGCAATCTCTACAATTTCAATGAAGTGCAATCTTTCCTAATTTTCCAAAACTAATGTAAAGTAGCCAAAAGTGCAAATGCTATAGGTAGAATGCAAGAAAATAATTTTTTTTTTTGTATTTTCGATATAATGAAAAGAAAATGAAAGGAATGAATAGAAGCCTCACAGGCAGACCATACTGAAAGAAAAAAGATACAATCCAAGCAGGATACCGAGAAGCAACTACCTACACTAGAATGCAAGGACAACAAATGAGAAAAATGACAAGATAGGAGTTCGCCCAAAATATTCACCAATAAAGCGACTTTCTATCACTTTGTAGGCACTTAACTATCAGAACAGGGACCCATGAAGTCTCAACAACCAACAAAACTGATGTAGGAGCATCGCTCCACCTCAGCACGCACCAATTGATTAGCACGTTGGTGCACATTCAAGGAAGGGAGAGGCGTTGCCCTCTCATTTTTCCTTCGAGATCTAATTTTTGATTAAGGCAATTAATGATGTCAGTCTGGAAGAGCCAAGTTGTGCTTTCACACAAGCTGTAGATGAGGTCTTCATTAAGTGGCTAATGGTAGGAGGGATCTGCATCTGATTCAGATAAGATTTCCACTCATTGTAATCTGCCTCATTAGTCACGCGTTTTGAATGGTGATTAGAAACCACTAGCTTATTTTGGGGGGAAGCTCGTCGAGTCCCTCTTGTATAAATCTGTGTATTGTAGGCCCAGTTAAAAAAAAAGGAGAGTGTTGTTGGAGATTGTTGAGAAATGAGACTTAGTTGCAGTCCGAATTCACGTATTGTAAATTGACATTCCACCATTAATAGAAAATAACATATTTTCTTGTTTGTCATTTTCATGTGTAATGGATGTTTAAGTTTGAATGCCATTCATGTGTTTTCATGTTGTATATGTATGTTAGGATTCGTCTGCAGGGATAGAGATAGAACCCTCTATCTGTGAGTGGGTTGAATTAGTTCTAGTTCTTTAGGCTAAGTGCAAGGAGTGCACGACAGAGAGTTGAAACTCTGTGAGTCAACACAAGGACTGCGTGTCTGAACTCTTTTGAGTTAGAGAAGAACATTCCAGGAGGGCACACCAGAATAATTCACATACTTGAAGGGGAATTTCAAGTTTGTTGAATACCTTGGAAAGAAAGTCTACATAGGAGTAAGCATAGCACAGAGTTACTGAATACTCTGTAAGACTTTGCCAGGAGAGAATTCAACAAGTGCGAGTGCGTACAGAACCAACACATTCAGGAGTGTTGGAGACATTGAGAAAACCCCATAGTTACTAAACACTCTGAGTAAGGAAGGCTTTGCAAGTGTGCATTGAGCGAGGAAAGGAGATGCCTTAATAATTCTGGAAGGGCTCAGGGAGAAGTTGTCAAAACACTGAAACGAGCACACAGAGTGTGTCAAGGATAAAGTAAGTTCACCTTAAAATCTCAAGAGGAAGATTGTCAAGTTGCCAGGAGGGCACTAGAAAGTCCGTGGAAGGGCATAGGAGAGCCAAGAAACTTGAAGGTTCAGAGTCAAGCAAAAGCCCAGGAGAGTTAGCATCATCGCGTGTAGGAAAACTGCAAGGAGTGCAAGAGGCCGAGAATAGTCTAAGTCTCAGGCAGAGAAGTGCTAAGTGTGCACAAGGAGTGAGGACTTTCCAAAGTCCCAAAGGCAGTGAAATTGTCCATCGTCGGGAGGAGACAGGTGGTGAGAAATCAGGAGATTTGGAAGCTAGAGCTCCGAAGGAATTGTCAAGAGCAAGAAGAAATATTCACGAAGTTGCGAAGAGTGGAGTGAATCCACACCGTTAGAACTGGAAGGGACATGTGGAAGATATCCACACATTTCAAAGGAATAGTGCTCTAGAATAAATCAGAGGGACAAGCGAGAGACTCCCGAAGGCCGGAGTCCGAATAAATCAAAACCATCGATCTAAAGGAGGAACATATAACATTGTTCCTCGCGCCATTTGAGTTCGTTGATTCAAATTTCGAGAACGTAGGAGTTGGTTGTCGTGGAAAAATTTGAAAACCCGAAGCCTGAAGTGCTTTTTGTGGTTTAGCCTTGGGACACAACTCGAGGTTATATGGTAGAAAGGGCCTAGCACAAAGAACTAGTGCCGCTGTCAATTTTCTTCAAAGGGCCAATAAGAGAGTTGCGGGGGTTGGTAGGGCCTGCACTTTGGAGAAAGAGGGACCTGTGATAAAGTACATTGGGTTCCAACAGGGAGCCAAAGAGTCAATTCAACTTAGGTATTTGAATGATACTAGACCGATAGGTTGAGCATCCCCAAGGAGAGAAAGGGGGCTGTCTGCACCAAAAACTCACCCAACAAACACTAAACTCAACCAAAATGAATCAGAAAATAGTGTACACGATTGTTTAGGGAACATAAGCATATGTATGCGCCCTAAATAATGACAAATCGTGTATGTATGTCATTGTCAAGGGAAAACCAACGTATGCCAAAGAAGACACTTCCTGGGAAATTGGTTAGGCCAAGAAAATCAAATACAATGCAAAATACAGGCTGCCAAGCAACAATCAACATAAAAACTGAGGCAAACAGAGAGAAAATAAAAGAGGAAAAACACCCAATACCCCAAAAGGGAGATCTTCCCTAGTGGAGTCGCCAATTCTATTACGAGGAAAATATCTCTATGGCTAGGGAAAAACCACAAAAAATGGAATGACACCCATAAATCAACTCTAATATCAAGTATGCTATATAAATGTTCTTTAATGGCTATGTTGCATTGCAATGTTCATCTTGGGAGACATGTTGAAATGCAATGTTTTTTAAGGGTTATGTTGCATTGCAATGTTCATGAAAGGATAATTGGATTGCAATGTTACTTAGTGGTTATGTAGCATTGTGAGATTTAACTATCTATGGTTAAATATCAAATTTATTCATTCCTCAATGGTTACGTCACATTGTGATGTTAATTAAGGGTTATGTCACCTTGCGATAGTTCTTAAGGGTTACGTTTCAATGAGATGCTCCTAAATGGTCATGATGCATCATGATATTCATTTTTGTCAACTTATATGGGATCACCATGTTCCTCAATGTTATGTTACATTAAAATAATCATCAAGGGTTATGCCACATTTGTGATGTTCCTTAATGACTATGTCACATTGTGGTTTTCATCTTGGTGGACATATGTTGAATTGAAATATTTTTTAAGGGTCATGTTGCACCATGATTTAAATGAAAGGATATGTTGGATTGCGATGTTACTCAATCGTTGTGTAGAATTTCAATATTTATCTTGGTTGAGTTATGTCGAATCACTGCGTTCCTTAATGGTTATGTCACATGTGATGTTCCTTAAGGGTTACGTTAGTTTGTGAAGTTCATCAAAGGTTATTTCATATAGTGATGTTTACAATGGTTGAATTATGTTGAACATGGTTGTATTTAGTTGGCCATGGTTCACTATGGACATGGTTGACTATGGTTTATTATAGTTCACTTTCATCACATTATAATGTTCGTCAAGGGTTATGTTGGATTGCGATGTCAAGTTCTATTCATCACATTACGACATTGGGTTATGTTTGTCACTATGAAACATTGGGTTATGTTCATCACATTTTGGTGTTGGGTTATGTACATCACATTGTGACATTTGTAAAGGGTTATGTTGGATTTTGATGTTTGTCACACTGTGACGTTTGTTTAAGGTTATTGTTAATGTTTATGCCATTATTATAGTTCTTTGCATTTCAATAGACAAGAGCATCATAAGAAAAAGATCACTGAGAAATACACATTCACAAGAGACACAACATTTATCCTGGGAAACCCTCTAGGGGAAGAAAACCCAACAAAAACCTCCTTATCATAAATTTCCAATACAATGTCAAGAGATAACTCAAACCAATACAGATAGTCCTCTCCAAAAGATGCACCACTCTTCTTCTCCTCTCTCCAACTGGTAATTGCAGCTTGCCTCATAAGAGAATGAACAAGTGTGTTGTGTGTCAAAGTGAGGTGCTGGCCTCTCTATATATACAAGTTTGGCACGTGTGAAGTGTCTCTTCACTGGTAGGGCCGACTTCTCAATCTGGGTGGGTAAACCCACCTTTATTATATTTCTGGGTCTTAATAATAACTGTTGGGGCCGACTTCTTATTCTGCCTATTATAATTGTTTGTTGACCAATCCGCAAAAGGGGATTTGGTCCTAATATAATAACCAAAATGATCAATCCACAATGGGGATTGATCCTATGAATAATATAACAATAATAATAAGAATACTCTCTGCAGTTACATTATTTCAACACTCCCCCTTAACAAGAAGGGTATTCTTCAACAACGTCAGGTGAGAGAGGTCTGCATCATCAGTGGCATTATGAGGAAAGTATTGTCAATATCATCTTGGAACAATGGCTGGCATATCTACGAGTCATCGAAAGTTTTCTTCATCGACAACATCATCATTCTTGAAAGAATGCCATCATCATCTGCATCAATATGTATGAATAAAAATGATACCTCATCACAACACTAGGCTGGCACATCACATTACTACACTGGCTCAATGTCACAACTGATAAGCTAGTAGCTCAGTGTCAGTCACATCTTGCTTTACATCTAGCAACTAGGTCAGAAGTAAGGTATATATCAACATCTCGCTTTACGTCTAACAATGAGGTCAGAAGCGAGGCATCATCTTGCTTTACGTCTAACAATTGGGTCAGAAGCAATGAACACATCAACATCTCACTTTACATCTAACAACGAGGTCTGAAGCGGGGAATCATCTTTCTTTACGTCTAACAACTGGGTCAAAAGCAAGGAACACATCAACATCTCGCTTTACGTCTAACAATTAGGTCAAAATCGAGGAATCATCTTTATTTATGTCTAAAAACTAGGTCAGAAGAAAGGAATCATCTTGCTTTACCTCTAACATCGAGGTCAGAAGCAAGGAACACACAACATCATGCTTTACGTCTAACAACGAGGTCAGAAGCAATGACTCATCTTTCTTTATGTCTAACAGTGAGGTTAGAAGCAAGGAACACACACCGTCATGCTTTACGTCTAACAACGAGGTCAGAATCAATGTCTCATCTTGCTTTACATCTAACAGCGAGGTCAGAAACAAGGAACATACAACGTCATGCTTTACATCTAACAGTGAGGTCAGAAGCACTGACTCATCTTGCTTTACGTCTAACACCGAGGTCAGAAGCAAGGAACATATATACTCCCGCTTTCAGGGAGGGTCCTTTCGGACTATACCAATCTTATCTCGAAAGTGTTCAAACTTTACACAAGATAGAGGTTTGGTCAACACATCAACAACTTGTTCATCCGTGCTAATGTACTGGAGCTTCAAGGCTCCTCTCCATACCATGTCGCGGATGAAATGATAGCGGATATCTATGTGCTTCTACCTGTCATGGAATACATGATTCTTTGTCATATTTATGCAGCCCTGGTTGTCACATAGAATCACGGTTTCTCTCATCTCCAAGTCAAATAGGCCAGTCAACAACTTTCGAAGCCATATAGCTTCGCAACTAGCAGAACATGCGGAAATGTACTCTACTTCCACTGTGCTGAGAGCAATACTGGATTGCTTCCTACTTTGCCATGAAATCATGGCTGATCCCAAACTGAAACAACATCCGGAAGTGCTTTTTTCTGTCTGCAACACTTCTTTCCCAATCTGCATCAGTATATCCACTCAATGTGAAGTCATGATCTCCATCATAGCTGAGACCATAATCCATTGTATTTTTAAGGTACCTCATCACATGTTTTGCAACCACTAGGTGAGCACGTCTGGGCTCTACCAGAAACTGACTCAAGGTGTTCACTGAAAAACAAATGTCTGGTCTGGTGTTCATCAGGTACATCAATGATCCAATAATCTGTCTGTACAGTGTGGCATCTATCAAATCTGACAAAGTATTGACCAACAGCTTCAGCTTTGCTTCCATGGGAGTATTCATGGACTTGCATTCTAGCATGTCAAATCTCTTTAAGATTTCGATCGTGTACTTCCCTTGGTTAAGGAAGATTCTTTCTGGACTCTGCCATACCTCAAGGCCTAAGAAGTAATGCATTAGACCAAGGTGTTTCATTTCAAATTCTACGACAAGTCTCTGTTTACATTCAGTGATAAGATTTTCTTCTCCAGTTAAGAATAAGTCATCCACATACAATAGTAATATTATTGGTTCATTATCCATAATTTTGAAGTAGATATTTGAATCTTCTTTACTCTTGGTAAAGCCTAAGCTTGTCAAGAAACTGTCTATACGGCCATACCAAGCTCTGGGAGCTTGCATCAATCCGTATAAGGCTTTCTTCAATTGGCAGACATGAGACTTCCTATCTTTAACCTCAAATCCTTGGGGTTTATCTATATACACTTCCTGTTCGATAACACCATTCAGGAAAGTTGTCTTCACGTCCATTTGGTGCAGCTTCCATTTCATCTTGGCTGCAAGAGCTATAATGGTTCTGATCAAAGTGTATCTAGCCACAGGAGCGAATGTCTCTTCATAGTCAATGCCTTCCTTCTGGGAAAAGCCACGAGCGACAAATCTTGCTTTATATTTCTCAATACTTCCATCAACAACATGTTTTATTTTGAAGAGCCATTTTGATGATACCACATCCTTACTTTTTGGTCTAGGAACTATTTCCCATACATCCTTCTTTATTATGGATTGGTATTCCTTTGTCATGGCATCTGCCCATTCCTTCTTTTGATTGGCCTCTTCAAAGCATGTAGGTTCTTCATCAAGTAGATTGCACATCAAAGCCGTGTAACTGGAGAATGGCTTTGGTATTTTCACTTGTCTCATGGTTCCTTCTGGAACACCATACTTATCTCCATATTGAATAAGCTCTCTTTCCCAAGAAGGATTTCTTTTATGGGAGAAGGTCATTTGAGGAGGTTCTTGAACTTCTGTTATATCATGATCTTTGACGCAGGCGTGCCCAACCACGGATAGGCACGTCCACTCTCATAGGATCTTCTTCTTCTCGGCCCGAAAAACTCGAAGGTTCTTCTATTTCCCTTTCGAGAAATCTACACCCACAACGATCTTCCCCGAGGTCTCCTCCTTATTCCCGGGAGATCAGCTAGATTTCGCTGTCTTGTGAGTTCGTGACTCAAGCCTCCGACTTTTCCCTTCAAATCGTGCGATACTCGACCTGGCGATACGGGTATAGCTCCTTCCACACGCAACCGTGGGCTAGGCTTAATGTTAGCGCTTTTCGTGACCTTGAAATCCCGCGACCTCGCAACCTCGCGACCCCGCAGGTTGAACCATCTTATACTCTGTCATGCGTCCACATGAATCTCGGCTCCTCGACACTTCACGACTCGATGTACACACGAGTATCAGCTCCTCGACACTTCATGACTCACAAATCCTTTGTGCCACCTGTATTCCACTTGCGCTCCGCTATGGCCCACGCTGCTCCAGCTGTCGGGATATCGCCTTCTCGCGATCCCCGTGACCAAATTCTCAAACCTTTTCTTGCGAGGTCCCGAGACACGATCCCTCGCTCAGATCCAACGGTCCTCCCGTGTTATGGATCCAACGACTGTCCTTCTCTCGCCACCCCGCGGCCTCGCGACTTGGGGTACCCAAATGTTGGAATCTTAACCTGCGAGCTCTCGATTTAGCGAGATCCATCGATCTCTCGCCACCTGTCCTCCTCCAGATGAACGACTATGATCCCCCTGCTCCTTCGTCGCCTCGCGCCCTCTCGTCTCGCGACTTTTCACGCCCAATACTTGGGCTTCTACCCTGCAACTCCCGAGTTCGCGAGATCACCGATCTCTACCACCTGTCCCTTCAGATGGACGACTATCAATCTCTCGCCACTCCGAACTCTTTGGGATCTCTTCTCCGTAACCTCCTTGCACCTCTACGAGGTCTAACGATCCCCTTGGCCTCGCGAAATCTCTTGAGAAGGGTTTGACCATCCGTCCTTCCTTATGTAATCCACGAGATGAAAAAGGGTCTCTCTCCACGAGATTTCTTCACCGCTTCACCAACCTGCGACGTTTCTCCCCCGAATTCAAATCACACTTATCTACACTGAATCCTCAGTGACTCAGGGGTCTATCCCTCCTGGGATTTACCAAATTTACTTCAATATCAACGAGGTTCCTTGCACGCACCCCTTGCGAAAAATCCGTGAACACTTCAATTGTTCGGGCTTCTTGACTCTGCGTATACCCATAGCAGTAGTCCTTCAATACGTCTACTCAGTTCCATGACTGAGACTTCCTCCCTTAGCCTGTGCACTTCTTGCACGACTCGATGCCTAACCGCACCTTCACGATGAATGAGAACAAAAGCTATCTCTCTGAGCCTTCTGTCAACGCACTCCTTGCGGACGACTTCAACTGCACTCCTTGCAGGAATCCTTGCTCAAGCAGAGAAATGATTGTAACTCATTCACTTCCTCTCAGAATTAAATCTCGACACACGAGATCATACACTCAGCATAACAACAAGTGCATAACAAGAATAAATATTCATAAGCGAAGCATTCAACACACATACACAGAGAATAACACAACATCCATGAATCTGAATCAATTCCTTCTATTAATTCAAGATCTGTACATGGGTGTTTTCTATAACTCTTTGCTATTCTCCTATGCTTCTAGACTCTTCTTTCTCCTGCTGCCAAAATGAACTGAACTTACAATGATACAAATGAGGGTGTCTATATCCCAGTTTTCCCTCTCTCTTCTAGAATGGTCTGATCTAAGAATTTAATTCTATCTACCTGCAACTACTACTATAAATGCCTCTGTCTATCTCAGACGAAAGCGTATGGCTCGAGGTCTGAGTACATTTCTTCCAAGGCACTTTCATTAAATGATCTCATTTAAGTTTGGCGTGTCAACTTCAAGAGAAAAATTTAAAAATTCAAAAACTTGCGCTGGACGTCTTCCAACTGACTTCTTCTTCCACGTTGGTTTTGCTTGTCGTGAGGGATGCTCCTGCATCATACTCCCTCGCTTGAAAATTTGCATGGGCTCCTGTCCATGAGCTCCTGCACGGTATGTCCATGCTTCAAAATTTCTGCTTCAGTCTCCCAGCTGGCATCTTCGACTGGATGACCCTTCCATTTGACCAAATATTCAAAGTACTCTTTCCTTCTCGTCTTCTTACCCACTATTTTATTAAATATTTGCTCCATTTGTGGCTTCTTTGCAACTGGCATCTGCTTCTGCCACTGGACCTCTGGTTTTTCATCACTTTCTGCTCATGCTTTATCATCTTTATATGGATATAAGTCCGAAACATTAAATATCGGAGATATTCCGATTCCATCTGGTAACTCAATTTCATAAGCATTTTGTCCCATTTTCTTCAAGACCTTGCATGGCCCAATTTTCTTCATCTTCAGCTTATTGTATGTTCCTCTTGGGAACCTTTCCTTCCTCAAATGTGCCAGAACTAGATCATCAACTTCAAACTGAAGTTGTCTACGATGCTGATCTGCTCTGCGCTTATACTCTTGACTTGACTTCAACAGTCGCTCCTTCACCCTGCTGTGAAGTTCCTTCATTGCTTCAGCGAATTCTTCTGCGCTAGCACTGCTAGTATTAGTCTGTTCTGAATCCCTTAGTTCAGACACTCCTCTCGGTTGCATTCCATATACAATCTGAAATGGACTTTTTCCTGTGCTCCTGTTTATTGAATCATTATATGCGAACTCTGCTTGTGGTAATATGCTATCCCAGCTGCTATGGTGCTCTGTCACCAAGCTTATCAACAAGTCTCCCAGACTTCTTTTGACCACCTCTGTTTGTCCATCTGTCTGCGGATGATAAGCAGAACTAAACATCAAGTTAGTTCCTAGCTTCTTCCATAATGTTCTCAAGAAATGCCCTATGAATTTCGTGTCTCTGTCCGAAACTATGCTTTTCGGCAGTCCATGGAGTCGAACAATCTCTCTGAAAAACAAATTTGCGATGTGGGTCTCATCCCTGGTCTTCTAGCATGGGATAAAATGCGCCATCTTAGAAAACCTGTCAACTACCACAAAGATTGAATCAACACCTCTTTGTGTCCTTGGCAACCCCAATATAAAATCCATACTAATTTCATCCCACGACTTCTCAGGTATGGGAAATGGCTAATAAAGACCTGCATTCTGCTTTCTCCCCTTCAAATGCTGACAAATTAGACACCTGTCAACAAACCTTTTGACATCATCTCGCATGCCTAGCCAAAAATACGATTCGCTCAACTTTGCAAATTTTTTGTCATGGCCAAAATGTCCTGCCAATCCTCCACTGTGCTTTTCCTTCAACAAGTTCTCCCTCATGGAGAAACTTGGAATACACAGTTGATTTCCTTTGAACAACAATCCGTCCTGGATTACGTACTCTATCCATTGACTTCTATCTCTGAGAACTGGGTTCTCAGCTGCTTCATAAACCTCCTTAAAATATGAATCACTTGCATACATGTCCTTCATGTCATCAAAGCCTAACGTCCTGACTTTGAACTCCGAAAACAGCAAACACTTCCTGCTCAAAGCATCAACAACTTTGTTAGCAATACTAGAAATATGTTTTATCACAAAAGCAAAATTTTGCATGTATTCAACCCACTTAACATGCCTCTGATTAAACTTTTCCTGCTGAGTCACAAATTGTAATGCATGGTTATCACTATATAAAGCAAATTCTTTCGGAATCAAATAGTGCCTCCATTTCCTCAATGCCTGTATGATTGTATAGAATTATTTATCATATGTGGAATACTTTTCCTTTGCCTCATTCAGCGTCTCGCTGAAATATGCAATCGGTCTGTTTTCCTCGCTCAAGACCGCTCCTATGGCAAACCCGCTTGCATCACACTTCACCTGAAATGTCTTATGAAAATCTAGCAACACCGGGATTGGTTGCTCTGTAATCTTTTGTTTCAACAAATTGAAACTCTTCTCAGCCTCTTCCGTCCAGTGAAAATATTTATGTCTTTTCTTCACTGTATCCATCATTGCTGCGCTAATTCCACTGAAATTCCTGATGAATTTTCGGTAGAAACTAGCCAGTCCATGAAAACTCCTCACGTCAAATATGTTCCTCGGTGATGGCCAATTCTTGATGACCTCCACCTTGTCTGGATCCATCCTCAACTCATTTGCAGATATAATAAACCCCAAATAAATGAGTTCGGTCTTCATGAATGAGGACTTCTTCATGTTTATCAACAACTTTTCTTGCTGTAATCTCTTCATCACAATAGCCAAATGCTTCAAATGTTCAACCTTTGTCTTGCCGAAAACCAATATGTCATCCAGATACACGATGACAAATTTCCCAATGAACTCCTTCAGGACTTCATTCATCAACGTCATAAAGGTACTGGGTGCATTTGTCAAACCAAACGGCATGACAAGCCATTCATACAACCCTTCGTTTGTCTGGAATGCTGTTTTCCATTCGTCACCCTCTCTCATGCGAATCTGATGATATCCACTCTTCAAATCTATCTTCGAAATTTTTTTTTCCCCACTTAAGAAATCCATCAGATCATCCATTCTTGGCAATGGGAATCTATACCTGATAGTTATCTTGTTTATGGCTCTTGAATCAGTGCACATCCTCCAACCTTTGTCTTTCTTCAGACTGAGTACTGTTGGAACAACACACAGACTCAAGCTTTCCCTGACTAAGCCTTTGTCCAACAACTCCTGGACCTGTCTTTTAACTTCTTCATTCTCTTGCAGCGTCAACCTGTACGCGGCTTTGTTTGGTAAACTAGCTCCTGGTATGAGATCAATATGGTGACTCACACTCCTCATTGGTGGAAACGAACGAGGTAGTTCATCTACTACAATATCAACGAACTCTTCCAGCAGTTCCTGAACTTCTTCTGGTAAATCGTCCACTCTTGTTCTAGTCAGAACAATTCTCGGCTTTCTGACCACAAAGAATTGTGGATCCTCCTTCTTCTTAACTAATGTAAGAAGTTCCTTCCCACTCATGAGAAGTACTGTGTTGTTTACCTCCGACTTCACCTCTTTATCCTCAATTGGACACAACATGTGAGTCCTCCCGTTCTTCTTCAGGGTATAAGTGTTCATCCTCCCATCATGAATCACATTTCTATCGTATTGCCATGGTCTTCCCAACAATAAATGACAGACATCCATAGGAATAACATCACATAGAATTTTATCATTATATCCTCCCATCCTAATGTCAACTAAGCACTGTTTAGTGACATTTACCTAATGCCCCTTCTGTAGCCATGAAACTTTGTATGGACTTGGATGATCAGTTGTCTCCAGCTCCAGCCTTTCTACCATCTCGGTTGAAACGATATTATCGGTGCTTCCACTGTCCACGATGACTTTGCATGCCCAACCTTTGGTCTTACAAGCAGTCCTAAAAATACTGTTCCTCTGGGATGAGTTCTCCATTTCCTCCTCTGGCGTCAAAAGGACCTTTCACATCACCAACGATATTCTGCCTTCAGCGTACTCTGCCTCAACATCTCGCCTTCATGCCTCAACGATGTGAGTTTCTCCTCCATCCTTCTTTCTATCTGGACAGTCGACTGATTTGTGCCCATTTTTTCCACATGTGAAGCACGTGATTACTCCACCTCTTCCTCTTCCTCTACCTCTGGTACGAGGAAACCCATTATTATCAACATATCCTCCTCTTTGCTCAGTTTGCTGTCCCCTTTTCTCAGCATATCGCCCTCATTGCGAACTTCCACCTTTCTCTGTCTGAGTCTAAGGTTTCTTCCAGTCATCCTTGGGATTCTGGTATTTATCTTGGGCAACCGATTTGCTTTTGGGCTGACTTCTACCTTTGCCTCTCTGGCTTTTCTTATGACTCAGCTTCTCCTCCACTTTCAGGGCCAATTGGTACGCATCCTCTACCGTTCGGATGGTCGCCAAATTTAGTTCATCCTGAATTTCATACCTCAGGCCATTCAGATACCTGACCACCTTTTCATCATTGCTTTCGCGATGACCTGCTCTGATATTCAACCTGTAAAATTCCTCAGTATACTCCTTCACTGTCATTAGCTTCTGTCTCAGGTTCTGCATCCTCCTGAACAAAGAAATTTGATAGTCCCTGGGAATAAACTTTGCCTTCATATTTGCAATCATCCTGTCCCAGCTCTTTATCTTCTGTTTTCCTTGGCAACGTCTGTCAGCTTACAGTTCATCCCACCACAATGCTGCATGTCCTTTTAATCTAGTGATGGCATGTCTGACCTTCTTTTCATCTTCGATATCTTCATAATCGAAGTAAGTGTCAAGAGATCTAATCCAATCTAGCAGCTCTTCTGCATCCAGACTCCCTTCATAAGCTGGGATATCCATTTTTGTTTTCAAATTCATCTGAGCAATAGCCTTAATTAAGAGGTCATTGGCTGCATCTTCTGCTGGGATTTCTTCTTCTTCACGTCCAACATCACCTTCGTCCTCAGATTCACTGATATCTCCTGTATCAACTCTTCGCCTTTCTCTTATCTCCATGTCCTCCATTCTGGCATAGAGATTTCACATTCCTCTCTCCATGTCTGGATTCTGTACTTGCCTACCTCTCTCTCTGGACATTTCTCTTTCTCTGGACAATTCCCTTTCCTCCTCTGGATCGGGTGATTGTCTACCTCTTCTCCTTGGCGGCATGGTGTATTCTCCTTTTTCTCTGCTACAGAAAGCAAAGAAACTTTTCTATGCTCTGATACCACTTGACACAGGCGCGCCCAACCACGGGCAGGCACGTCCGCTCTCACAGGATCTTCTTCTTCTCAGCCCAAAGAAATCGAAGGTTCTTCTATTTCCCTTTCGGGAAATCTACACCCACAACGATCTTCCCCGGGGTCTCCTCCTTATTCTCGGGAGATCAACTAGATTTTGCGTCTCACGAGTTCGTGACTCAAGCCTCCGACTTTTCCCTTCAAATCGTGCGATACCCGACCTGGCGATACAGGTATAGCTCCTTCCACACGCAACCGTGGGCTAGGCTTAATGTTAGCGCTTTTCGCGACCTTGAAATCCCGCGACCTCGCAACCTCGCGACCCCGCTGATTGAACCGTCGAGGTTTCACCCTCCTAGTCCACGAGCCCCTGAGATGCGCGGTCCCACCTTATACTCTGCCACGCGTCCACATGAATCTCAGCTCCTCGGCACTTCGCGACTCGACGTCCACACGAGTCTCGGCTCCTCGACACTTCGTGGCTCACAAATCCTTTGTGCCACCTGTATTCCACTTGTGCTCCGCTATGGCCCACGCTGCTCCAGCTGTCGGGATATCGCGTTCTCGCAACCTCGCGATCCTCGTGACCAAATTATCAAACCTTTTCTTGCGAGGTCCCGAGACACGATCCCTCACTCAGATCCAACGGTCCTCCCGTGTTCCGGATCCAACGACTGTCCTTCTCTCGCCACCCTGTGGCCTCGCGACTTGGGGTACCCAAATGTTGGACTCTCAACCTGCGAGCTCCCGAGTTAGCGAGATCCATCGATCTCTCACCACCTGTCCTCCTCCAGATGAACGACTATGATCTCACTGATCCTTCTTCGCCTCGCGCCCTCGCATCTCACGACTTTGCACGCCCAATACTTGGGCTTCTACCTTGCAACTCCCGAGTTCACGAGATCACCGATCTCTACCACCCGTCCCTTCAGATGGACGGCTATCAATCTCTCGCCACTTCGAACTCTTCGGGATCTCTTCTCCGTAACCTCCTTGCACCTCTACGAGGTCTAACGATCCCCGTGGCCTCGCGAAATCTCTTGAGAAGGGTTTGACCGTCCGTCCTTCCTTATGTAATCCATGAGATGAAAAAGGGTCTCTCTCCACGAGATTTCTTCACCGCTTCGCCAACCTGCGACGTTTCTCCCCCGACTTCAAATCACACTTATCTACGCTGAATCCTCAACGACTCAGGGGTCTATCCCTCCTGGGCTTTACCAAATTTACTTCAATCTCGACGAGGTTCCTTGCACGCACCCCTTGCGGCAAATCCGCGAACACTTCAGCTGTTCGGGCTTCTTGACTCTGCGTATACCTGTAGCAGTAGTCCTTCAATACTTCTACTCAGTTCCATGACTGAGACTTCCTCCCTTAGCCTGCACACTTCTTGCACGGATCGATGCCTAACTGCACCTTCACGATGAATGAGAACAAAAGCTATCTCTCTGAGCCTTCTGTCAATGCACTCCTTGCAGATGACTTCAACTACACTCCTTGTAGGAATCCTTGCTCAAGCAGAGAAACAATTGTAACTCATTCACTTCCTCTCAGACTTAAATCTCAACAAACGAGATCATACACTCAACATAACAACAAGTGCATAACAGGAAGAAATATTCATAAGCGAAGCATTCAACACACATACACAGAGAATAACACAACAACCATGAATCTGAATCAATTCCTTCTATTAATTCAAGATCGATACATGGGTGTTTTCTATAACTCTTTGCTATTCTCCTATGCTTCTAGACTCTTCTTTCTCCTGCTGCCAAAATGAACTGAACTTACAATGATACAAATGAGGGTGTCTATATCCCAGTTTTCCCTCTCTCTTCTAGAATGGTCTGATCTAAGAATTTAATTCTATCTACCTGCAACTACTACTATAAATGCCTCTGTCTATCTCAAACGAAAGCGTATGGATTGAGGTCTGAGTACATTTCTTCCAAGGCTCTTTCATTAAATGATCTCATTTAAGTTTGGCGTGTCAACTTCAAGAGAAAAATTTAAAAATTCAAAAACTTGCGTTGGACGTCTTCCAGCTGACTTCTGCTTCCATGTTGGTTTTTCTTGTCGTGAGGGATGCTCCTGCATCAATCTTTAGGAGTCTCCTCATCAGGGGAAGTTACGACTTCCCTTACAGGTTCTGCAGTTTTGGGAACTTCCCTCACAGATTCTGCAATCCTGGGATTTATAGGTTCCTCTTCATATACTTCTTCAAGCTGGCATCTTCTTGATTTCTTAAGTGCTGCTTCTTCATCAAAGGTCACATCCATGCTGATATCAATATGGAAGTGACCAGGTATGTAGATTCTGAAGGCCTTGGATACTTCATAGTATCCCACAAATATTCCCTTCTTTCCTGAAGGGTCCAACTTGTTTCTCTTTTCTTTAGATATATGAATAAACACTGGACAACCAAATATTTTGATATGGATTACCTCTGGCTTCTTTCCGGTGATCATCTCTTTTGGTGTCTTGAGCCCAAGTGCACTATGGGGCAATCGGTTCTGCACACAAACAACTGCCATTGCTGCTTCTGCCCATAAGCACATAGGAAGATCTTGATCTTCACAGCTTCCAGCATGGTTCTGTTCTTCCATTCAGCTACACTATTTTGTTGGGGATCTTGATCCCAACATCTTTTCATAAGTTCATGAACTCTTTTGAGGTATATTCTCCTCCATTATCTGAACTGAGCATCTTAATCTTCCTTACAGAAGGGTTCTCTTATCAAGGCTTTGAATTCCTTGATCTTGCTGAACACTTCAAATATCTCTAGGTCTTTTACAAGAATAATCATTAATGAACGATACATAGTATACATACCCGTTAATGGAGGATGATGGCATTGGGCCACATACATATGAATGAATGAGTTCCAATACTCCTTCTGCTTTGCTATCCTCTTTGGAAAAGGGTTCTTGATATTGTTCCCTTGCGTACATCCATTTCATATGCCTTCTTGATCAACCTTGAGTTCTGGTAAACTTGTGACAACTTTGCATATGTATGGTAGCGCCTTGTAGTTGATGTGAGCTAATCTTCTAGAGTTCACATGGATTCTTCAATAGCGTGGGTCATGGAAGCTTCTGAG